>NDXB01005367.1:0-25012 GCA_002631895.1 Agapornis roseicollis
AAACTCTTTTACAACTTCAGTTCTGAATTTCTTCCAACATCTCTAGTTTGTTTGGGGGTTTTGTTGTTTGTGGTTTGGGTTTGGTTATTTTGCTGTTTTGGAGTTTTTTCCTCTTCAAATATGTCCTTTAAAGTGTTTTAAAGAATTCATAATATAAAACTAGCATAAATATCTACAGTATCAAGCAGTGATTCCTAACTATCTTGATTTGTGTCTCAAAACTGCAGAGGATGGCAAAGATACATATTTCCTTCTCATGAATTTGTGTGGCTGTGGTTTAACAGCCAGATTTTAAGTCAAAGGATTAAGTTTTGATATGCTTCCTGGGGTTGCTGAGTATTACAGCTATATACATCTGTGAAATTGTCAGCAAGTTGTCAAGGAAAGGTTCTTTCCCTTGTGCCCCTTTGGTGTGAGTCTGAGATCTGGTCACTGGTGTGTAGCTGTCATGAGAGGCCATGTGAAACTTGACAGCCTATGCAGATATTTTATTATAAGACCCATAGATGCAGATATGACTTTTTTATTTTACTTTATTTTATTTTATTTTAATTTAACTTTTTGTCTCCCAAAAATGACTTAAGAAAGACAGCAGGCTCTTTTTAGACTGTTACTTAGCTTTGTGTAGAATTGGAGAGATGTTGTGACAAGCCTCAAGCTTATGGTGGTTTTCTGGTGTTGATAGAAGATGAGCTTGCTGCAGCTGGGATCATCATGGGCTGCATCCAAAAAAGCATGGCCTGCAGGTCAAGGGAGGTGATTCTCCCCCTCTACTCGGCTCTGGTGAGACCCCACCTGGAGTGTTGAGGACCCCATCTGGAGTCCTCAGTGCAGAAAAGATATGGACCTGTTGGAGAAGGTCCAGGGGAGGCCACAAAAATGATCAGAGGGTTGGAGCACCTCTCCCATGAGGAAAGGCTGAGTTGAGTTGGCGTTCAGCTTGTGGAGGACTCTGGGGAGACCTTATTGCAGCTTTTCAGTACTTAAAAGGGTCTGTCAAGAAAGATGGGGACAGACTTTTTAGTAGGGCCTGATGCAATAGGATGAGTAGANTGGAGGACTCAGACCTTATTGCAGCTTTTCAGTACTTAAAAGGGTCTGTCAAGAAAGATGGGGACAGACTTTTTAGTAGGGCCTGATGCAATAGGATGAGTAGATGAGTAATGATTTTGAACTAAAAGATGGGAGATTCAGCTTAGATAAGAGGAAGAAGTCTTTTACTTCTTCCTCTATTTCTGAGGGTGGGGAAATACTGGAACAGGTTGCCCAGAGAGGTGGTGGATGCATCATCCTTGGAGATAGTCAAGTCTAGGCTGGATGTGCTTCTGGGCAACCTCATCTAGTTGAAAATGTCCATGATCATTGCAGAGGGTTGGACTAGATGATCCTGGAAGGTCCTTTCCAACCCAAACTATTCTATGATTCTGTGATCCTTGAGGAGCACTAAGAAACCAGCTTGTTCACAGCCTAAAGCAGATGCTTCAAATTGTGAGGATCAGTACAGTGATGAGGAATTTTATTTCCTTTGCCCATGAGGAAACTTTTTCCCAAACTCTGCTCTGACTAGACACTCTTCACTAATTTGCTGTTTATGTACCCTGTAAATCTCACAGATTCTGCTATAACTTCTATCCCTTACAGTTCCTTCTTGGTTGAGAAAGTCATCATCATTACCTTCTGTTATTATTACCACCACATGAGAAAAAAAAAAAAAAAAAAAAAAAAAAAAAAAAAAAAAAAAAAAAAAAAAAAAAAAAAAAAAAAAAAAAAAAAAAGTGTAAAACATAAATGAACACAAAGGGTAAAAAAAGCCCAATTTGCTATTAATATCCTTCAAACCAATTAGCAATAAGTCCATTAACAGTACAGATGTCTATAAAAATAGACTATAGATTACAGCCATAGATTGGCTGTAATTGGCAGCATTTTATGTGGTAGTTTGCTGTCACTCTCTTGCTTCACCTGTGAGTCTCTGAAGAGGTTACATCACTGAACTATCATTGCAGTAGTCTGAGATCATGTTCATCATAGTTTCTGTTTAAATTAATTCCATTTAGGAAATACCATACATATTATTCCACATATACTTGGCACTGTATGCCACCACAAATACGTATCAATGCATTACTTAAATATTTTATAATCAAACAATGTATTATCATAAATAAAAGTGAAAACTAGGGTATTTCTTATCCTAGTGTTATAATGAGAAATACTCAGATCACTGTAAGGACGGATTAATTAGGTCAGGCAAGGCACTGAGGCCAAGGTATTGTTAGATATTTTTTATTTCAATATCTTGTTTTCAAGCCTTAAAGGTAATCCACATCAAGGTTTATATCTCTGTGTAGCTGTGAATGTAGAGAGCATATAGACACAAACACACTCACATACAGTCACATATGTGCATGCACACATGAGTAAAGCAACACACTGAGAGGGTAGGCACACAGAGCGTATGGATTTCTGCATGAATTTGACATTGATTTTTTAGGGTAAACAAATGGTTTTAAGTCTTTATTTGCCCAAAGCTAGATCATAATATTCTGCATTTCAAAGTGTCCAAGTACCTTTAAAGTGATGGCTGCAGAGTCCCTCAGGCATAAAGCAGATAAAACCTTCTTTTAAAAGTATTTTGCTCACCTTTGTAAAAAAAGGAACTTAGGGTTTATTGAGTGCAGGAAAGCCTCATTCCCATAGTAACCAATGCACGGCTGATATTGATCAGTGGAGTCAAAGGCAAAACCTACTGACAGGAATAAAGAGCGACTATTTCTTATCCTCATATATATTCTTCCTGGAGTTCCTGTAGGTAACCGATACCACAGGCATGGAGCGCTCTCTGGGAGCGGCTGTGCTTTTTCTCATGTCATTAACACACACCAGAGCTCCTTATTGAGAAAAAATGTTCTGAGTGTGCCTGATTTTCTACTCGATCCTGCAGTCTTTTCTCCGTCAAAACTCTCTGTGATTTTAGAATGACTTTCCTAGACCAAGGTGTATGCAGAATTGGTTCCTTTGTCTTGAGGGAGCTTGGTCCACCTTTGAAATCTCTTCACTGTTACATTTTCACCCTCAATAAGACTTTATAGGTTTTTACAGTTTCCCTTCTTTGTTCATCATACTTGTGGCATGTGAGAGATCTGATAAATTAACATTTGCAATCATGCACAATCTCTCTTTAATGATTTCATTAGGTGTTAAATATAAGGCTTAGTATCCTTTTTATGTTAAGGCATTCCTTTTTGAACTGCAGAGCTTCACAGAGAAGATCTTTGAAACCAAGAGCTCATGAATTATTAGCATTCAGTACAATGCATATACATACCTTAAATCCTCATCATTATTAGATCATTCCCCGAATTGATAAGTCTATAAAAATGAAGAAAGGGGACCTGTGAGAGCTGTGCAAGGAAAGATTTTTTGTAGAACATGATATCACATAATAAAGAACAAATTCTCTCAAGCTTGATACTTCTACGAGATTTTACATACTCCTAGGCAGGTAATAATCTTCCTTAGTTTTTCTGGACTTGCAAGGAGCTTTAACATTTTTTCCTGACAAAACTGTTAGATAACAACTGAGCCAAAATTAAATAACCCCAAAAGTCTTCCTCTCTAATCCCTTCTGTGCATGCTTAATGTTTCATTCTCCCACTTCAATTATGCCATCTGCATTATGTCTTTCGCTCCCCACTCGAAAAGTTGTTAAAATGAAAAGCCTCTTTCAGAGTGTCACAGCTCCATTATGCAGGCCTATACCTGTGCTGGCAGCATGCTCTTCTTCTCACCTCATATTGCCTTTTGCCTAGGAAAGAGATCCCTGCGGTGCATATAAAACTGGAAACTGAAAGGAAATTAAGATGATATGCAGGAGATGGAGCAGGTTCAGATAAACAAGCAGAGATTCTAGGAAGACCTTTTAACTTAGTTCTTTGGGCCAAAAAACATGACACCTGAAGCGCTAGCCCTCGTCATATAGACTGAAATGCTAGCCCTGCAAAAATCAATAGCAGGATTTGACTCTAAAACCTTTAATAACTAAGATAGCTTGGGTTCCGCAGGTGCTAAGAGCACACAGCTGTCACTGACTCCAAATGCACATTCAGATGTCAAATTACAGCCACCAGTTTTAAACCATCAGGTTTAAACCTCTTCATTTCCTGTTGTAATTCATCTCTGTACAAGGTATCATCAACACTTTTTCTAAGATCTCAACTAAGAAGCAGATATGCTAGACATGTTTGAGATAACATATTGGATTTCTACTGGAATCAATTCTTCAAACTGATAATGAGTACCATTCACCAGGCTTTTAGAAATTCTGGGAAAATTCTTGACTTTCAGAGGTAGATTCACTGTGATGAATTTACAGTTATTTGAGAAGGAAGCAGTATATTAATTCAGAAATAATTGGAGAAGTTTTGTAAAGATATTTTAAATTTGTACCTTTTAAAACTGCCTGTGTAGGCAGTAGTTTGGTCCTCTGTTTTGTATCTTTTCATTAAAAAATGGTTTCAGTTTATTTATAGCTTACAACTATAAGACCTCAGCCTGACACCCCATATGATTTGACCATTTTAGGAGAAAAAAAATGCATGTATAATATATAGTTATAAACATATATCAGGTTAAATCATGCACCAAAATGGAGAAACATTTTTCTCTGACTGAATTACAGAGCTGTACTCAGGAGATTATTTTATGTTTAATTTAAAGTGGCTGCAATATTCAACATAGAAAACTGATAAGCATCTACAGTATTTACAATCATCATCTTTCCAACAAAAACAAAAATTATCAGGAGTTTAGTTTTCAGGATTTCTGGATGTTTTGAGACCCTTAGATGGACATTTCCCTTCTACTACATTATCATGATAGACCCGTTATCCGCTGAGCAATGATCTGTGCATAAGAGGACCATCTTGAGCACTTGCACAACAATTGAAAAAGGTTCTGGAGAAGGATGTGCTGACACAAAATACTGTTCTGGGGACCTTCAGTGCCATTATCTTTAAGTGATCCATAGTCATTAGGAATGTCTCCTGGCACTACTAGGGTGAATTTCTTAGAGGAAAAGAAGTCTCCTGTGTAATCCAATACTATCATTTAAAGTTCACTTTCACTTCTGGAGCCCTGAGGAGTTTTAAGTTAATATGGCTTCATTTGAAGCACCCTGCATTAGTAGCTGCCAACTACCCTCCCACTTCCAGATAATGGTTTGAAAAAAAGAAAACATCAAAATGGTTCTTGTAATTCTAAAATGTTTAACTGTGTGGTCAGAGGTTAATATTTCAACACAGGTAGCTCAGAAGTAAAATTAGAGTAAAATCTGAATGTTACCTTTTTGTTATGAAGAATGTAAGCATTTTCCATCATATTCTGTTATAACCTGTTTTGATATAGAAGCAAAAAGACAATTTGAAGCTGAATATCCAGAGAAAGGTCCAGAAGAATACCATGAGCACAGTTGTTAGAGCACTGGAACTTAGTATAAAATAGCAATCTAGTGGCCTGTAATTTCCCAGCAGACACTAACGGCCTTCCAGCACTCCAAGATGCAGCCAGTGAAGCACAAATGCCACAGATACATTCATCAGAGCCTATGGCAGAGACCCTTATTGCAGCCAAAGGTGGATTTGCAGGGCTACTCTGGAAATTCTGGAGGGAAAAAAGCAGGGTGATAGGGGACTCCCCAGCGTGCAAACTGATCACATTTGATGACATAGCACTGGGAGTCGGAGCATGAGACGTCTTGCAAGAGACAACATGGGAACTGGACTGACTACATTCAGGCTACAGACATTCAGTGGGATGGAAGTATCTTTACCCACTAGAAAGGAAGTAAGGACACAACAAGAAATAATTTTGATTTAGATTAGATATTAGGAAGAAGTTCTTCCCTGTGAGAGTTGTGAGGCCTTGGCACAGGTTGCCCAGACAACCTGTGGCTGCTGCATCCCTGGCAGTGTTCAAGGCTGTGTTGGATGGAGCTTTGAGCAACCTGGTCTTGTGGAAAGTGTTTCTGCCTGTAACAGGGGCATTGGAGCTAGGTGATCTTTAAGATTGCTTCCAACCCAAACCACTCTATAATTCTTTGATTCTATAATTCTGTGTTTCTGTGATTCTGTTATAATTACTGGACCATTTATCATTCAAAATTTCTGCTTGTTGGGAGAAACTTATTTCTCCCAGCATCCATGGTGTTTGGATCATGTAGACCCTCCTATTTCTTTGTGTTTTTCGGAGGGTTTTAGTGTCATACAGCAACTTATCAACTAAAGGGTTCAGCTGCATTTTTAGGATACCTTATAGGAAATAGATTATATAAGATCACAGCTAAGAAAGGCAAATTATTTTCTCTTGTATAGTCTGCTTGAAGGCTAATTTTCAAGCCTGTCCTTTCATGTGCTTTATGAGAGATTAAAATGAAATTAGTTCAGGGAGGATAGTGTTCAAGATCACTTTAAGATTTTCCAAAGCTCACCAGCTTGTTGACCTGCAAACCACCTTTAGGTGGACAGATGGTAAGTAACAAATTGATCTCAGCCAATAAAAATCTGTCAGAACAATCTGCTGCTGGCAGGTGTCAGATAATTATCTCAATGAATAGATAAGCAAAGTAATAAGCAAATTAGAAGCTTCCATTGTAAGTAACAGGAGGAATTCTATTTATTTACTGCAGCCAGGCCTTTGATCATTTGCTGGGGAAAAAAAAAAATAAAGAATTCAAATCCTTAGCCAATATCATAGGACACTCACAGAAAAGTTGTACAGTTTGTGGGTGGTGTTACCAGCAGGTAGTTTTTTGCTTTTCAGCACTGTGATCCCTCAATACTGTTTCAAGCTTCTGAAGAAAACTATGCTGAAGTCTGGAAGAAGTCAGTGTCTGAGCATTTGTGTGATATATTTTTGTAGTTGCATTTACTTTTTGTATGAACAAGCTGTCAGAAGCCTATATGCAAACCTCACTGCCCAGGTTACACTAATAAAAAGATGGTCTGTGTCCCAAAACTCTCACCCTGAAATATGGGACAAGAAAATACAAATTGTGCATCAATGGGCCAAAGACAAGTGTGCTGTGGTTCAAAAGGCAGTCCTGGAGAACACTGGAGCTGGATTGTGGATAGACAGAAGCACAACCACCATCAAGGCCAAAGCACGTAGGATCTTGAGAAGGTTTGTTAGGAGTTGGTGGTTGACATTTGGCTGGGAATGATTTTTCACCTGAGATGCATGAACTGCTATAGGCTAAGCCAGACAGGTGGGAGTAGTATAGTGTGGGTGCTGCAGTCTGGGAGATGACAGAAAAGGAGTTTGGGAATATTTGCATTGACATCGGGAAATACTTAGGATGTTTGTATGTTTTGTTTTGTCTTTATTATTGGCATCAATGTGGATGTAGTACAGGGAGCATAGTTTCTTCTTTTGCCTTTATAGCTGTCTCCATGTTACCTCCTGGGGCTGGATGTGACAGTCACAGATGGAATCTCTCTAAGGAGAGCTGCAAATATTTGCTCCAGCTGACAAGAGGTACATTGCAAATTAAGGACTCCACAACCTTCACGTGCTGGAATTATTTCCTGTTTTGTAAAACTTGCTTAGAAGATATTATCAAAGCTCAGTGCATTTTTGTAAGTCTTCACACTGCCAAATCTAGTGAGTGGATGGGCAGCAGGAGCAGTGGCCACTAGTGCTGAGTCTGTGAGCTTAAATGTTTGCTGATATGTGTCCTGCACTCAGAAGTCTGCATCCTGCTGGACTGAATGCACATCTTGGTGCTCGAGGAAAAATTCCATCCATTAAAAAAAAAATTAAAAAATTGTCTTAATTACATTCATCAGTGAGGTTAACTTCTTGTGCACACTCCTGTAAGAGAAGTTTGATGGTAACATAATTTGTATTACCAAGTTCTGCCAAAAGAAAAGGCCAGATTAATTCCTCTTCTCTTTGTTTTTTTGCTGTAGTTGTATCATTCATAACCATTGAGCATTGAATCTTAGCTTTTACAGCAACAACAGGAGTGCTGGGTTTCAGGGTGGGAAAGTCCCTTCAGCAAAAGGAGTTTTCTACCCCATGATAACATATTGCATATTGTGAGCAGCAGCCAGCAGGGAGCAGCTTCCAGAGACCTCAGCAATTGTTGTTACCATAATTTATCCTAGCAGATAACTTTCTAAAATAACACAGATCACCAGACTTTCATTTAGAACTTATTGCTGAGCAAGAGCAAGTTTCAGAAATCAAAACCCCAAAGAGTATTTCAGATCAAACCACAGCTAAAGCGGTGATAGAAGTTTACCTTTTGGTTATGTGTTTTATCTGACTTTGCAAGCCTGTACTCCCTCAGTACTGCACTGCACCTGTGACTCAGGTTTTGTCTTCTTCTTGGTGCTCACTGAGGGTTTGGTTTGCTTTCTCAGGGTTGGGTCAGGATCAGAAACTTACCATTCTGCAAACAATCAGGAGATAGATCAGGAAGGGACCCTTCTGCAGGCTTTCCAGCCTTACCGGGGACAGGGTAGGTGATGGGCAGCATGGAGGTTACACTGTCCATACCCAAAGGGTACTTTCATAAGCAGCATGTAAGGGCAGATTATGGCTCTTCCCTGCATTTTGTGGAAGAATAGGGAAAGACAGACCTTCTGTGTCAGCCTTTACATGCCAGGAAGAGGATTTGCTGTTGCCTGTTAACATGAACCAAAGAAGACATGGCCAAGTATATGATATCTTGTTGTGGCTTAAGCAAAGAAAAAAAAGAAAATTCTCTTTCCCAGCTGAAACGAAGACATACATGAGAGAAAGTACATTTGCTGTGTACAATACAGAGATTTGCTATCCAACCCAATCTCCCCCTGCTCACCTATGAAGAATCTCCTTCTACACCACACAGAAAAAAAACTCCACAGAGTTAATGAGAATTAATTAATCTATTAACTCAGGCATTTAGTTCATATTATTCATGGTCCTGAAAGGCAAGATTGTAAGGACTGGCAGTTATGATTCATCCCAAGCGGATAGGGTTCAGGTGGCCATGGGAAATTTAGATTTGAATGTTCTGGTTTCCCAACAGTTAACCTCTCAAAATGAATGTTAAATGTGACACAGTTTGGGTTTTTTCATCTAATAAATACGAGTCTATATCCACGTAAACACCCAATTTCCCCTGCTTTGAAGAGGGGTTAGAAGTCCTACCTCAATATGTTTGAATATTCTCTGGTGGCTGGGGCTTGGGTATCTTGATGTCTTCTTTACCGGGAGATCCTGGGGCCAGACTTACCAAAAGTATCAGTAATAACAGCCATCATGTCTTAGTTTTTCATGTTGGCAAGGTATTTTTCAAGGTACTGTTTTCTGGATAAATGGTGGAAAGAACATCTTCTGACTCCCACTTTAAAAAAAATAAAAAATGGGGGTTCAGAGCAGTTGCTTAAAAGTAATGAATGGAGAGCCACGAGTAGGAATAGATATTTTTCTTTTTCCAACGTTGAGCCTGTTTCTTCTTTCTCAAAAGATAAGAAGAAGAGTAATTCAGATATCAGTTATTTATACATCCTGGTTTTAAGATGTTGATCTGGCCCAGGTCGTGTAATAGATATGCTTTGTTTGGAAGAGCTGGACCATTCTATCCACATAATTTGTAGTCTCAAAGAACAAGCATTTTCACAGCTCCTAATTGACAACCTTCTGTAAACAAAAATCAAATTGTAACTTGTTTTATAAGCGATCCCTTTAGTGTTTGGAACAATCTATATATGACCCTCATTTTTTTTTCCAAACTGACTTCTTAGATAAGGTCACTTCAGTAAAAATGATAAAAAAAAAAGCGCCACACAAAATCAAAATATTCCAGTATTTGTTTCTATTTAGTCAGGGCAATGCCATCTCTCAGGCAATTCCAAAATAGTGTTTAAACAAAAAGTTCAAAGCTCCTTTCAACTTGCTGCAGATTTTACTACATATTCTTAATAAACCCTCTTCATCTGCTACTGTTGAAATGTAAGCTTTCAAGCAATGTAAACCTAGCAAAAGCCTTTATGCTTTTTACTTCCTTCTTTCCTTACCAGCACTGCTATTATCACATGGTGTGTTCCACATGATAAGCCATTCATTAAAGCATCACCTACTGTTTTTTTCCTCCTCAGTACCAGCTAGAACATGATCTGTCTCTGCAGGAAGACATTGGACCTCTGACCTCTTTTGTAGCTATTCCAGGCAAATATAATAAACAGGGTTCACTGAGTTTGTGTAAATCTCTGATTATGTTTACTCTGAAATCCAAGTGTTCATCTCAGGCAGAAAAATTAAGGCTGATTTTCAAATATTATGTACAAACTGTAGCTATTAAGCATTCCGTAATGAGCACTTTGGCAATTTAAAGCAAATTAGGGTTCCCACTAGGAAGAGAAGATATACAGTAGAGTCAAGTAAAGATTGTTGTTTGATGAAAAATAGGCATGCAGAAAAACATGATACAGACTTCTGGCTCCACATGAATTAGAAGATCCTGTGTTAGTGTACCCCATTACAGAAATTTTGCACTGTTCCTCACTTCTTGAAGGCTTAGTTTCAGTTTGCTAATGATTTATGCTGTAGTTTGAGTAAACATCACCTCAGAGAACCACCTGTTATAGTATTATGTGCCCTTCCGCTATGATAATAGATGGAATATTTTGGATGTTGACATGCAAAATGGCAATTAAGATACTGGTGAATCCTCCTTACATAGTGAAATTCAATTCTGTTCGAGGGATCTGGCAACCTTCATTTGAAAAGACCTGGTGGAAAACATTGAAAATGCCAAATTTCATTCAGTTGGACCTGCTGTATCCTGGATCTCTGCTCAGACCAGGACATATTTCAGTACAAAGCAGTGTATTGCATCCTTCCAAGGAACTGTATTTCATAGAGATATCATCTGGGGGAATGAAGGAAAGCATCCATACTATTGATCTCAGCAGCAATTTGGCGTTCAGCTGAGCCCAGTCAAACTTGTGGGGTCTAAATTCATCTTTTAAAGACAAAGAGGGACTTGTATTTTGTCTGGAAATAAAAAAATGGGATGAAAATGGGTAGTGTTGCTGACAAGGTTGCGTCTGACCTGTTTCGTTCAATCAAAGCCTACAGAGAAGAAGAATTTCTCAATTCCAGTTAACAGTTTCTGGATTTACTGGAATAAATTTACCTCATTTAATTCTTTGCAGGTTGGGTAGTAGGCTTACATTCACTGACTATGAGGTAATTTTATTGCCTTATAGGAAGAAAAGGTTGGATCTACCAATGTTCTCTGTGTAGGGTGGAAGAAAATGCAAAATAAAATAAAAAGAGCCAAATGAGTTAGGTGTCTGGAAGAAAACAATAGACTTCATTATACCTTCTTTATGAGTGCTGAAGTTAGGGATCATCTGGCTTCTCTTGGTTATTATTTTTACCTAAGAAATGTGCTTTCTTTTGAAATTCAGTGAATCTGAATGTGTCAAAATATACAAAACTACCATTCTTGCTTAAGAAAAAGAAGTTTGTAACATTCTGAAAATGCTACTGGAATGGTAATCTTTAAATGCAGATTAAAGTTTAACATTGCTATTTTATTCCAATAGGACTCACAGAACAATTGTTTCTGCTATTATCTTGCATGGCGACAGAATAAGATTTTTACCATTTTATTTCTCCTTTCACCCTGGCTAAAATCTGATCCTCACTGGTGTGTAAAGCTGAAATTTAAGAGTTTGTTCATTAATTCTGAAATTCCAGCTTAGTTTCATTTAATTTCACCAGTCCTCTTCCCTCAAGGGTGACTAAACTACCAGAATAGACAAATTCACGCATTTCCTTGTTTTCTGTTTCACAATGTGATTACCATATGGTATTACTGATTTAAAGTTTTAAGTGGCTTTATAAAATTTATTTTAGAAAAGCTGAACATGAAAGTGTGAGCTTAGAACCTGAGCAAAAGAACCTGATGAAATGAGTTGATTTGGTTTCCTAGAATTTTGAGAATAATTGTTGGTCAGAATGGTGTTAGGGTTGAAGTTCTTTGTGCTGCAGAAGGCCAGAGGAAAAGGGAAAAATGAGATTTGAACAATCTTGTGCTATTGCATATAGGTGAACTAGATTCCTAAAGTACTGTGGTAAGAGAAATGTGTTATCATTACCTTATGAAGTAATTTCAACAAGTTTGGGGTTTTTTTTATTTGTTTTTGCATAGTTCAGCTAAAGCTGTTTGAAATTGCTCTTAGAAAAGATGAATCAATTATTCATTGGAGAGATAGAACCAGGGTCCTCTTCCATCCCCTATATGGAGTTTCTTCAGTAGAGGGGTAAGCCCTGTAATAGTGTTATTTTGTGTGACTACGGGTGGGAGAAGCTGAATCATTATTAATTGCAAATTGATCAGTTGCTGTTTCTATGAATTATTCATGAACAGATCCAAACTTCTGTGAATACATTCAGTATTCACCTAACAGTTGGGATGAACAACTTTCATAAACTAGTGATTGACAGTGAACCTTCTGGTACACTATTTAAACAATATTGGTTCATGGGCATGCTAATATATTTGTCTTTATCATAAAACTCAACCAGACCCTATCTGTTGGCAAATGCAGATAAATAGCTGGTTGTGTGACCTCCCTGCCCTGGAGAGCACGCGTAGTACTTCATTTTACTGTAACATTTGCCCTTAAAATTTGTACTAAAACTCATAAAGATGAGATCATAATGCTGTACTGCGGATAGAGAAGTTGCCCACTTTTTGTCTTACTGTAAAACAGGAGCATTAAGTACAAAATGTACTTAATGTAAAAATGATTCTTCCTTTTAGACTTTTCAAATCTTTGTGTACTTTACAAACACTTCCCCCTTCATCAGGGAATATCAATTCAGTCAGCAGAGAAAACTCACCTACTTCAGGAATGAAAAGCTGACTCAAAATGTCATCTATTATGGTGTCTAGAAAGCAAGGCAATTTTTTCTCTAAACTTAATTTTGCAGAATTTTATGCAGGTCTTCGATACTGGATTTTTATTTTTATTTTTTTTCATCCTACCACCTTTCAGATCCTAATGCTAATTCAGAAAAAAAGTGACAAAAGTGAAAAAGTGAATGAGTCCCCACACTGAGGCAAAACCTGCACCCCTTGGTGTTGTATCAAGCCATGCTGGAATTAATATCAGAGCTGTGGCCAGAAAACATCCACAGAAAATGTGAATCTCAGCACAAAAGGAAAGTTGTAACAGGCAGACCACCCTTTTTCCCTAAAAAAAAAGAGGGAAATAACAACCACAGCAACTGGATTCTATACTCATAAGTAGCTGGGGGCCCAACACCTACTTTATTTTATGGAAAGACTATGTATGTATGAGTATATAGTGCATAGCTGAGGACATGGTCAAGCATTTCAGAGTGGACTGAGATGCCACATGCTACTGCAGCATGGTGGGGAATCTGCTTCCACCTTGCTCACTGGAGTGACTAGCTGTATATACAGCTTTAAGCCTGCCTTTTGTTTTCCAGATAATTTAAAAAATAATGAATAGTGCTTAAGAGAGTTGATTGAATAGGATGTTCTACCTACATCTTACAAATTAGGAAAATATTATAAGGAAAACAGCCTGGTGGTTTGAGACCATTTGCTTATGAATATGTGACTTCACCTTCAGCTTATGAATATTACAGTCCTCTTCAGCCTTCTTGCTGTGTGAGACTATTAATTCACTGTCTGTCATGAATGTGACATCTGATGGAGGGATATATGTGAGAAGCTTTGACAGAGCAGTTGAAGCCTATATAAAGCAAATGCCTTTAATGTAGAAGGTGGACTCACCACCATTGTGGTCATTGTCCTGTAGGAGCCCTCTGCCCAAAAGCTCCGGGTGGCCATGCAGCAAGAGAGAAGTGGCAGATATTGTTTGCCAAAAAATGGTCTGTAATAAAAGCATTACAGTTACACTTCCAGAGACAAGACAATCTAGAAGGTTACAAGATAAAAGCTCTGCTTGGATAACATGCAGAGCAAGGCCAGCCTTAGAACCTTGGCGAGGACACAGCAGTCTGTTCAGTAATGTGTTTTTTAGAAATTAAATAAATACACTTTTACATTTTTGAAAAGAAAATGAATATGCATAAAAAGGTTCTTGACTAAGCCTGCATTTCTTCACTTTATTCTCAAAAAATCAAGGCTTTCCCAGTGAGGTGGATACTGGGGAAGACTACACTTAAACAGCTAGGAATCAGAGGGGGATGGTACAAGTTTTCCTGCACAGTTACTGGATTGTGCAGTCCCAAGGTGTCTGATCACAGCTGATGCAAATTAAAGCTTTTTTTAAAATGTTATTATTATTTTTCATTTATATCTTCAAATATTAGCTCATAAGGAAGGTAACCTGTTTTCTATGAGTAACTCTTTTTGGTGAACTGACTTTTTCATGTAGTTCCCATTAAGTGCACATTGGATAGGATTGCCAGGTGAAGAGGACAAACCAGGAACTGGCATTGCAGAGCCTTGGGAAGCACTGTACAAACCAAAAACATGTAAACATAAGTGATGCATTTTAAAGGGAGAGATGGAAAAGGTGAAATCATATAAAACCTTGAAAATTACTTGGATTCCCAACTTTGCAGCGTTAGAGAGCCAACATGCTCTAGCCACGGACCGTTGGGGACCCAGCAGTAGGTTCATGGAAAACCTCATCTGTACATGGCCATGCCATTGGCAGTGACCAGGAAAGCTCAGACTTATGTTAGGTGATTCTTGGTGTCTGGAGACATAAAGGAGAATCCAAAATAGCATGGAAAAAGAGATTACCCAGGTTGAGAGAGGTAGACCTCCAGGGGCCAACAGGTTTGGGATTTTTGTTTAGTTTTCACTTTTGGGGTTGTTTTGGTTTTTGGTTCCACCCCCCTCCCTTGTTTTTTTTGTTTGTGTTTGGTTGTTTTTTTTGTTTGTTTGTTTGTTTGTTTTTGGGGTTTTTTTTCTTTCTGAAGCAGTCAGGACATAATCTGTAGTAAACCATAGACAGTCCCTTTTTCCAGATGCCATACTGCCCTTTCCTAGATCATTTGGCTCAGAGGAGAAGATTAAAAACAAATACATGCATGGGCATTTTTGAAAACGCTGAAATTGTTCAGGATATTAAAGCCCAACACAAACAGTAAATAACAGCAATAAAGCTTGCTGGGCACATGCTAGTGAAAATCAAGCTAATTTGGAAAACTGAAAAATCAAATTCTTCTGATATTATGTTATTAAGGCTGGTGACAGGTAAATTACAAAGGGTGATTTTTGTCTCATCTGAATCACCCAAGATGAATTTTCCTCTAAAAGAACAATCTTCTAAGAGCTTGCTTTGGAAGCAGCATCTTCCTCTCCCTCTCCATGTACTTCCACATAGACAGATCTACACCACTCTCCTATTAAGGCACAAAAACTGGGACTTGATTATAATCACATAGGGAAAAAGTATCAAAAGGTGGAATACAGCAAAGGATAAAACACAGGGCTGCAGTACAAGTGCTGTGCAGTGCTCGCTATTTACCTGCTGTCTACTGATTCTTTTGAAATTATTTTATTAGAATTAAAATAACCAATATTTTCTCATTTCATCAAATCCCATTTTCAATGTTCCGCTAATGTCATACGCTAAAGCCATAGCATCTTTGATCTCATTCTAAGCCTTTAAATAACTAGGAGAAATCAGTCAGCATGGCTTTGGTTTAAAAGAGTTAGCATACTGTACCTGTGCTCAATGTCATAATGCCAACAAAATATGAATGAAAAATCATTTACCTCTTTCCCATTATTATTTATCAAAAGACTGCGTACATAGTAAAGCTTTAGGAAAATATCTTTAATTGTATTTTGCACTGAGCACTTTTTATTTTGAACCTCTGGGTTTTTTAAGTTCTCATTCACTATATATTATAACAATAATCATAATCATAATAATAATAAATACAAATGGAAAATATCTTTGAATAGTAAATTTTAGCCTCCTGGGACTCTCAATTGTGGATGGGCTCTTGATTGATCAGAATATTCCACAATAGCATGGTGTAATTCTTTAGTGTGATGTTGTAAAATGGAGTATTGCTTCTGTTATTTTATCCAGTTTGCTTTTATATGACAGGGTTTATTGTGCGTTATGTTGTAGCTCATTCCTCTGTTCACAATGCCTACTGATGTGTAATTATGACTTGTCTGAACTGTAAGAAGGAGCAGTAAGTGAAAGAAAATCTGCAAGCACACTTGATTTATGAGCCCTGATACTATATTACAGTCCTAATCTGCCTGCTTAACTTAGCTTCAGGCAAACTTACTGTATAACATGCTTACGATTAGCACTGCAGCAAGTTGTAGAAGATTTACTCTGTTGGAGCTATGAGACTTTTTTAAAAATGATTTAGTCATTATTTCAGTTACAGGTATGGCAATAAATTATTTCACATATAAAGACTCTGTGTCAAGAAACAGCCATTGCAAAAAGGCTTTTTATACAGTAACAAAGAACAGTGCTTGGAGTGTTTTCCTCATACAAAACATCTTAATGTTACTGGTCATTTTTTTAATGATGAAACTTCTTGCAAATTCTTCTCACATTTATACAATTTGTTTTATTATACTGCAGCTTTTGTAGTTCAGTACAATCTGCGTATTATGTCTGTTTGGATCCAGTGAATCTCATATTTTCAGTAGTGTCCCAAAATAGGAATCACTATGAATGTGCAAATGAAAAGAAGGCCATAAAGCAATGACCTAATGTCAGCAAGAAAAGATGTAAGATGATTTGCATTTTTTTTTTTTAATCACCATTCATGAAGACAGATGCATTGATTCAGTCTTCTTGAAACTATAGCATATTCAGAGCAGCTACTTTTGGTAAACTAGAGTGGTACATTATTACCCTCAAAGAATAAAGGTCAGTGTTGATTATTCAGGGCTTAGTTTTGGTCTTGGTGAAATCACTGCATGGCTTGCCATTTAACTTCACTGGAATCCCTATTATACTGTATTCACTATGGCAAATAAGCAAGGGATCTAAAGCTTGATCCAGGGAAAGACTCCTCTCAGTTAAATGGGTGGTAATCATTCTTTTTTTGTTGAACAGTGCTGCTTGCCTGGGTGAAGATAATTGTTCATACCAAGATTTTCTAACTGGTCCTTAGTTTTATACTGGTCCTTGATATTTTTTCCTGTGTCTAAAAGCGGTACTGCTAATTTTGGGTTTTATGGGGTTTGTGGTTGTTTTTTTGGTTTTGTTTCTGTTTTGTTTGGATTGTTGTTTTTCTTTTTAATTGGAAAATCATCTGTAATGCATGTTGTATTAAATGAGAATCATATCAAATGAACAAATGCAAAATATCTATCTACAATGGATGAAATGTTAATAAAATAACTCTATGGAAGCAATTTCTAGGCAGCCTTTCCTTTGGTTGTAAATGTTTGGTTTTGTTTTTTTCTGTTTTCATTTTTTCTCCATTAACACTGATATTGTGAAATCCAAATGTTATTTTCCTCCTTTAAAATAGCTGCTTACACCTGTCTAAAAGACAGTTGTAATTACCAGTGAAGCAAGGCTTTCCAAGATAAACTGCACAAAAGTTATTAGTTCATTTGTGCATTGCACCAGCAAAGCAGAAGGGCTTCTGAAGGATGCAGTGGAACTGAAGACATATATGAACAGTAGACAATAGCATCTTTTTATTACAAACAACAGTATTTTTGAGTTTATACTGCTTCAGTGAGGTTACCATAAACATCAGCTTTTTATAGTGTATCAATAAGCTTCTTAATTTATTTTCTACCTTCTATTGAAAAAAAAAAAGCTTCTGCAACACATTATAGAGCCACCTTCTTCCATGGAGTTGGCTTTCCTACAGCTAGGCTCACAAATGTAGTCCTGAGCATAAATACAAAGCTGGATAAGAAGGTCTGTGTTATCCACTTATCTGTCCCCATCTAGTGTGAGGTGCCTCTGCTCAAGGCAGGGAGTTTGGAAGTAGATGATCTCAAGTTCCTTTCCAACCCAGGCCATTCTATGATTCTATGATTTACCATACCATCTGGTAACATACGTTATTTGCAAGGGCAAAATGCACAGTCCAGGTTTTCAAGTAGTGGTCATGTTACAGCATAATCCACAAGTATTTCTTGGTGCTATTGACTGAACAAAAGGCTTATGAGGCAGAAGATATATTTTTCTAAATGCTGCTGTGCTACCTATAACCTAATTAACTTTACTTTAGCCAGCTGAGTATACCTGGAAACTAAATCTATCATGTGGCAATTAGCTTTCCTCCTTCTGGCTTAGTACACTTAAGTTGTTTATTGAAAAGGTTAAATATTGATTGAAAATGGATAATAGAACCATATTACTGTTGTATGCTAAATGGCAGAACTTGCCTGTAAAACATTTCCAGTTACCCCACAGTAATGCAGTTACAGAGCAGCAATTCGCTGCCAAGCACCCAGGCAAAAAATGAGAAACAAATATAAATCACCCACTATGCAGCCGTTCTTATCAGTACACTGAATTCACACAAACATTTTTGGAAGTTCAGTCATTAATTATCATGATGTTGAAGTAATATAATAAAAATAATAATTGCTTGTGAAGTGATCTGTTGACTCCCGCCTCTTTTGATGGAGGCTCCTCTCTGTCTCTCTGCCTTTCCCTCATACCATGGGAAGCCACACAGACAAAGTATCAAGTGATCACATAGCATGAACTACAGCCTGAGGCAAAGCTTGTTATTTTACTTGAAACGGTGATGCATTTAGGACCCAGAAACTGTCAATAATTTTTTCTGACTTCCAGGGGATAAAAATCCCAATTACAGTAACTTTCCTGTGAAGCTGTATAGTCTAGTGCCATGTATAAATATTGCAATACATCCTTAACACCTATCAGCTCAGTTTCGCCTGTAGTTTGGACCAAAAATATGTGGATCGGTACGATTAAGCTGATTCAGTCTAATTGTTGCTTGTTTTGAAAAGTGGAAAGTATATCTTAAAAAAAAAGGTGGTTGAAGTAAGGTTTGTGGACAGTATCACAATTTGACTTGGCATCCTTCAGCCAGTTGGCTTCAATAAGACTGTTAATGTAGATTCAAGGGCCTTTGGCTGTTTTCCTCCTTATATATTTTTTTTTTTCTATAAAACATGGGCTCAGTTTCCCAGGCCATCAAAGCAAAGACCTTTTCTAAAGGAATAGGTTGAGAAAGTGTTTTTTAGGCTTGGTTCCTTTGTTTCAGCTGCTTCTGGGATGTGGAAGATGAATCCAAGCCTGTAGAGAGCCATGCAAAAAAACCTGCTATCGGTTCTTATTTTCTACCCCCATGTGAATCACACTGGCAACTAAAAACTATACAGAGGAAGCATGAAAAAATTAACCTTGCAAAATACGCCCTCACTGGGGGGCTGTGAAGAGACCCAGTGGCCGGGTGGTATTAGAGGAGAAACCACATGGCCACCATGGAAACCCCTGGGGAAGGGTGGTTGAAGGCACTGCTTTCTGTCCCTTTTGTGATTTTCTCTTTTCTACTCACCTGCAAGGAGCTAGTGGTGCAATGTCCGCTTTCCACACCTTGCACCAGTAATGCATGCCAGCATTATTCCTAGTGCACTCTTGCCATGCTTTCCCATCTGCCCCACTCCTGGGTAGTAAGAAAGTGATGATATAACTAGATTTAATTGTCACAATAATATAACCACAGCAGAAAGAGTGCCACCCACTCTGCACTTCTTCAGTTTCTCCTCCTTCAACTGGCAAATACAACTCTACTCTGACTCTCATTTGTTATTGTTGTTGTTGTTTCATTTTTCTCCCCTTTACTAACAATGCTTGGCTCATGTAGAATTATCTTTTATTGATAGTCCAGTGGCAATAGATAATTTAAGAACGGATGGATGCATATGTGACACTTCACAAAGCATAGCTAACAAATGTGTTTATTATTGATAGAATAAGAACTGCCATGGTAGAAGATTAAAAGTTGAATACCTGAGGTTTCCCCATCCTGTTAACAGTTCATAGCTTTGTTGTTTCAGGTCAGAGACAAAACAAGTATAAAGATGTAAAGCATCTTTGAGTCCAAGTGGGTGCAGAGGTGACTCTGAAATGATAGCAGTACAAGATTAATTCTGATCATTGTGGCATTAGTTTTGTAAAGACATGGGGGTATGAAATTACTGTAAAAATGTTTTTCACTGTGTAATATTTTCTGAAAAATCTCCTAGCTTTTGCTCAGTGATTTCCAGGTATAAATGTTAAACACAAAATTGCATAGTGTTTTCTTCCTTTTGGTAACTGTATTGTTATAGTTGTGTAGTTCCAAGAGTATACAAGAGGCACAGTTCATAAACAATACTTCAGTACTCTATTTATCTATTAACCTTGCTTCTTTATGTTATCATGAGATGGCTTTGTTTGGTTGGCTGGGATATTTTTACCCTAATTTTTCTTTGGATCCAATTTACCTGATGCCTTAGGATTATATACAAATAACTCGATACGATTTGTGCAAAATCATCTGTTCACTTGGCTCAGTAAAACTGGGTATTGTGTATTTACAAAAGGTTATCAAATTGGACACTCTAATTACCTCTGGAGGCAAGATTAAAGTAGCTTTTCTTATTTAATATTTCTTTTTCTGCACTTTTGAATCAAAGTTTAGTAGAAATAATAATCAGCCATCTCTACTAGTGTTACAAAAAATAATAAAAATCTTTGCAGTGTGAGAGAGACAAAAAAATGCTCTGGTTGTACAGTCAGGTGCTGAAATCCTAATATAAATAGGAAGAGACAAGAGAACATGTAAGATGTATGAGCTTTGATATACGGGGTTGAGCTTTTTGTTTGTTCAGGAAATTATTTTAGCAATTTCTTGTACCTATTTTGAAAGCTTGGCATTTGGGGAGGTACTTAGTTCTATGCATTTTGATTTTTTACAAGATGTCTAACGGCTTCAGAAACATTAGAATTGCTGTGCATTTTATATTTTATATGACTGTAAAAAAGGTGCCTGCACTGTGGTTAATTATTAATCTTTCCTTGTGTATAATGGCATTATCTTTTAAAAAAGAAAAGAGAAGTGAATGGCATGTTTTTCTGTGTTATCTCCTTGGTTGGTTGGTTTTGGTAATGAGGATCCAAAATGAAATTTTGCAATTTATGTATTACCATTCCTAAACCCCTACGTTGCACAAAATATTTCAAAAGCTTTCTCTGATCGAACTATAATGCCGTATAAATATGTCGGGCAACATGTGTCCTACCTACTTGCATTATGTCAAATGAACTGCATCATTGCAATATGGTGCCACATGTGCATGGAAGCCCATAGCACTTGTAACAGGTGCTGCCGGAATGCACTTGACAGAGATATTGAGAGTAAAATCAGCTATGGAAATTAATACCCAAAATATCAGTGGAAGGTTACTTTAGCTTGACCAGGGTGCTACAGTACCAAAAAGGTGCTATGTTTGTTTTGTTGCAGGGGGGATTTTTTTTTTTTTTGTTTTTGATTTTTGGTTTTGGGTTGGCTTTTTGTTTTGGTTTGGTTTTATTTTTCTCCTAGGATAAATTGAGGTGGAAAATGCTTTGGGAATCAGGTTTAGGATGAAGTCAGTGAAGATGTGCAAAGGAGAACTAGAAAAGCTAAAAAGTGATAAAGTTGTTTAGGACACCTTCAGAAGGGCATCTCTTTAAATTTATCAAAGTCTACACAGAATTAGCTGCTGCTCTGTTTCCCCTTGCACGAAAATTTGTTTATTCCAAGGTAACAGAGCAAGCAACTTAAAATACAGATCATAGACTAACAATAAAGAGTGGTGGAGCTTAGGCTCTTTTATGAGGGCAGAGGTATTTTGTGTGATGATTATTGCATTTTACACTTATGACAGTATTTTCAGGGGCAGTGGGAAACACAAACAAAACCCAACAAACATTCCTTGCGTTTCGGCAGGGTCTCAGGCAATCTGTCCTCTGCAACGTTCTTGGCCTTTGTCTGACATTTATGGTCCTATGTTTATCACTGTAAGCAGAGACCCAGTTTGCTCCCTCTCCTCTCCCTCCTCCCCCTCTCCTAAAATGGCATCTGAAGTTATTAAAATTATAATTAATGGGACTGCATTTATCTGGGATTGAATCCCATGAAGGGGCTTTAGCAGGTTTTCCTACAAACTGATAATGTGCAGCACAACAGTTCATCACAACGCTTTATGTCTTATTTGTATTTAAAAGTCAGATATTTTATTCTGGATAAACTTCAGAAATGCTCTTCAATTCTCAGTGAGGCAAGCATTTCAATTTTCTGCAATATTAGCAGGGGTAACTAATGATGGCTAATTTTTGCCTGTAGTATTTCCCTCAATCTGCTTGTGCACTTTCAGTTACTCTGGCAGCAGCAGCATTTGTACATTTTCTGGTCACTAAACACTCAAGTACAATTGTAAGTGATCAGTTTACAGTTGGCCAACAAAAGAGCTGCAGGAATGTCTAAAAGAAAAAGAAATTTGAATAAATATGTATGCATATAGCCCATATTTTTGGGCAAACACCAGCTTCTGCAAGAGAGAAAGACAGAGGGAACTTAAATGGATTTTAGCTAACAGAATACATTTTGAAAAATAAGATCATATTTTTATTCTACCACAAGAAGGCCCAGGATATATTCAAATAAAACAGATTTTGAAAATACATTATTGTGTTCCTTCATGTTGAAGGTAAATCCTCCTCTTCACCCTTTTTTCTCTTTGATTAGTATTTCCTTTATATTAAAAAAAAAAAAAAATCAATCTATAGATTTGAGACAGAGGCAGCTTGAGTTATACTTCAAAATAGCACCATCTTATTGAAAAATATGAAAGCTATCTAGTTCAAAGAGAATATTTTAGATAGGAGGATAGCATTTTCATAATGCATTTTAAAAATATGCAGTTGTAAAAGTGTGTGAGAGTCCTTTCACTGATAATACCTCTAAACTGGTAGACTTCAATATAATTTGTTAATCTTCGCAACTCATGGGCTATTCAAATGAACCAAACATAAATGGCAAAGGGATATTTTTTAAATGAGGAGGCATCTCACTTGTGCCCTTATTAATTATTATTTCCCAGTGAAATTTAATTATTGCCTAGCATTTTGGATGGTGTTACTTATGATGGAGTGGCAAGAATAGTTCAAATTAAATCAGAACTCTGTGGAGACAGTTCAACAGCTTGTGTCAAAGGGAAGCTTTCGTTAGAAATCTCACATCCTGCAAAAGATATTTCTCTGTTTTCCTGCAAAGAGGTGTCATCGTTCCTGACAGTGTTCTGCAGACATAATGCCAAAGAAACAGGGGGATGCACTGTGGGATTTGCATGCTTTATACTAAAATCATCTGAAATGCAGGAAATGTGCACAGCTTCATGCCTTGATCAGATCAAATCAATGTGCACTAAAAGGGAAATCCGTCACATTAAGTATCAAAATATTAAAGGGTAAATTATGGCTTTTTCAGCAACAGTCTCCTGGGGCATGGAGGGAAACGGTAAGGAGAGGTGCAATGCTTGAGTAGTCGTTGCTGAAGGCACTGCAAAGTGCCGAGGTAGTCAGATATCCTCTGAGGGCACTGAGAAAGACACTTAGGAGCAGAGTCTATCCAACACAGAGATGCTGAAAAGGATATTGCTGCTGAGCACCACCTTACTGGTACTCGATACTGCTGACAGAATTTGACCCCAAAGTATTTCATCATTTGCTTCTTGCTAGGGAGAATTATTTAAATCTCCTCTTTATAAGGTTATAGAATGTTCTTTTGCCTTCCCCTCCTATTCCTGTCTCTGGACATACGGAGATGCAAAACCAAGCTTCTGCCCCTGTTCTTGCCAGCCATGAACCCACGAATAGTGAAATAGCTCTGCTCTTCCTTTCTGCCACCTTCTGTAGCTTCTGAATGCAGAAGAGACATCCTCATTGCATGGATTCCTAAATTCTGCAGGAGGCAGAGTATTTTGCTATCATCTATCATTTATGGTTTTGAATAAAAGCCACCAATGAAACATACTATCAAGGCCGTAACCTCAACCGGTAAATTCATGTAGGTTCCCTGAATTAGGACTGCAGCCATGTCTAGTAGGTGGTCCTGATTTCCTTTCCCACCTCTTAATGTTGATATACTAGACTTCATTGTTGAGGTTGCAGACAACAGTTTTGTTGCTTTAAACACTACACACATGCATGTTACATGTACAAGAGATGCTGGAAATGAAACACAGTAGTTTCAACCTGCTTGTAAAGCTGTACAATATTATAGATGACATTCTATATCCATTGTCACATAAAAGTGACAGTAAGATTTAGAGGCAAATTTTCATCCAAGCTTAGAAGACAAGCTGCTCTGTGAACTTTGAGAGCTCTTGCCTACCATGACACAAAATCTAGCAAAGCTAGGAGATCAATGCAGACATTTTGACTCTCTGCCTTCACCCATGGCATCAGGATTCTTGCTAAAGATCAGTTTCACAAATGAACTGTTCATTTGGGATGTAATGTAGCATCTATCTTTGGGTATATATACTTGCATTGCTCAAAGAGTTTCAGTCCAGTCAGCATGTGTGAGTGAAATAAACAGTTGCTCCTAATCTGATGACAGAACTTCTCTGTTGAAGTCCAGGCTGGAGACTTCCGTGAGTCATCAGAAAGATAGTACTTCTCTCAGCAGCAGTAATTTACTCTTAGCCATTGTGCTGGAACACATGGCACTACAAGAAAATAAGAACCATCATTTTAATGCAGGTGAATATATTTTTACTGAGTCAAATTCTGTTATGTGTTCTTAGTCACGCCTCTTGGAAATGTGTGCAAGTGCTGTGTTGGTGTCAGTTCTGTGTAATCTGCAAATTATAGCCCATGTCTCAATCAGCCTAGAACTGCAATGCCATGATTTGGCTCTTCTGGAAAAAAAAAAAAAAAAAAAAAAAAAAAAACCAAACCAAAAAAAAAAAAAAAAAAACAACAAACCAACAAAA
>NDXB01005367.1:82581-99291 GCA_002631895.1 Agapornis roseicollis
TTTTTTTCTTTTTTTTTTTTTCCTTCCTTCTTTTGGAAGATCTGTCTTGGTATCTTCAGGGTGTTTGGTAGTTCCGAGCAAGAAATTACAGCATCTGGCAGCTCTACCCAGGTTATCACTACGCATCTAACACTAGATATATAACTGACATTTCACAGGTTACTGGAATGTGCTCCATTATCTCTGTAGAAGCACTTTGTGATCTTGGTTAGGATCCAGTTTAAGAGCCAAAAACAATACTGTGGAAATTACCTGACCAGTTAAGTCTATAAAAAGGGAGTTACAAACAGCATAAGCTACAAATATTCCTTAAGTATCCCATTAGTTAAAACCAATGTAATTTAGAGTAATGAGGACATTTTAATGTTTTAACATGAACAAATAACAAAAGTATTAGCTATGTTTGTCTGAAAATCTGTCAGCTTTTAATACTTGAGCAAACCTGATTGTCCATGTGTTTGGGATCTTGGATGCTGGCAAAGCGCATGTAACTTTACGCCCTACACTGAAACAACCTTGTGGGTGGATTATGGGACCCCCGAGAAGCACCAGGCAGCACTGAGCAGTGCTACCAGATCAGACCTCAGTTTGTGTTCCCATGACACTCGAAGGAAGCAAGAGAGCACATGTTCCACAAGTCTGTAAACATAACACAGCTTCAAGCAAAAGTGATGAGAAAATTTTGGAGGGTTCTTTTTCAGGCATGTACCCCATGTCACTGGTGGAAGCTGGAAAAGTAACATTGTTGCAGCAAAATTGAACATAGGCTCTTTATGAAACAGGATGAAATGTTTATATTTGGCTATTATGGCGATGGTTGTTGAGAAAAAAAAAGCAAGCTAAGATAAACATATTAATTGCATGTCAAACCACAGAACCTCTCTTAGGACACTGTGATGGGAGGACTTGAATACGAGAGCTAACTTTAATTTATTTCAATGTACTTGTTGATGATCTTTGTTAAACTTTAGGGACAAATGGACCTCAGAAATAGTATTTGGTACTGTGATCTTCTGCATTTCCTCTTCATATTTAAAGGAGGATGATGTCCATCCAGTAAAGAATCTAGGTGGTGGCAATACATGTGATCCTTGTGACTTAGATGCATCCCTGTGCTCAGATAGGTACCAGAAACTAGTGTATCTATGTCTAAATATCACTGGAAGATATTTAGTTATGGAAGGACAATAATATCCATCATTTTCTACTCTTACTAAGAGAATTTGGAATTCACTGAGCTCATTCCCCATAATTCCTCTCAGTAATCAAATAAAAATGATAATTTTCTGGTTTTCACAATCAAAATTCAGAGGGAAAATGCAGCCACATAAGAAGGGCAGATATAACTTTGAGATTCTTTGCTCGAGTGTATAGAAAAAGTCCTTTAATTAAAAAAACACTCTGGTTAAGCCGACACTTCTTTTTTAGTTGCAGCTTTCTGACACCCTGTAATTTATTTTATTTTAATTTATCAGGGTGTGTGAATGTTTCAGAGTGCCCCAAAGGAAACCAGGGCTGTCAAAGGATGCAATGCTGCGTCACCACATAGCTGATGGCCAGGAGCCAGCTCTGTCAACACTTGGCTTTGTACTGTCCGGGGGAGAGAAGCTGATTCTTCAGCAGTGTCTAATCAGTTTAAAACAAATCTGGAAGATGTTACTAGAAGACAAGATGAGATCCAGGCCACAGCAGCCTCTGCATAGAAGGAAATAAAGGATTTCGTTTGAGAACAAAATTAAAGAGGTGGAAACAACACTTGACAGTTTCAACATTATAACTGTGAATAAGAAGGAATGTCCTACTGGTTAGGAAATGGTACCTAAATTGGTTCCTAGAGAAAATACATTCTTATGTCCCCTCTGCTGTAACAACAGAGATACCAGGGAAATTATATCTCCCAGTGGACAATGGAAAATTTCTTTTAAGTTCACCAGATCGTCTCTAATTCTTGAAAAGAAACCAAAGACAACTAAGTTAGGAGAGTAAAGATGACAAGGAATAGTTACCTGATAATCACAGGAGGTTTATATATATGTGTATAGATATATATATAGGTATATATATATATAAAAAGCAAATACATACTTTCAATTTGTGGAAGAGCTGCCACCTGAATCTCTTGAAATGTTTCAGAAACTAAATATTTTCATGTGCAACACAACTACCAGGGAGCTCAACATTCATCTTTCCAGTGCATCATCTGGAAAGCTCCTAAAAGGCCTGGATCATACACATGAAATTCTGAAAATTTTCTTTGGGCTTTTTTTTTTTTCTGGAATACTCTATTTTTTTCTTATACTATATACCAAAGTTTTGCCATAAAAGAATGAAGGTAGAAAGACAAACCTCTCCTTCTGCAGGCACCTGACCTGGTCCACAGATCATTACCCCAGATAGTATAAGTAAGGAATACACTTTCTCCTTGTAGGATTTAGCTGCAAGAACAAGTGTGTCTTCTCAGAACTGGAATGGAAATAGAAAAGTGGTAGAGGAGATCCTGATACCTTCTGTCACTGCTACTGAGAAGGCTCTGCAGAGATAAGAGAAGATGCATCTCTGGGAGAGTCATGTGCTTGACCTAAAGTACAAACCGGAAAATAATCCCTAACATTAATTTAAACCAGTCAGATAAGGAGTTTTATAAAACAGCTGTTACTGGGAAAAGGCAGGGAAGGAGGGGGGGAGGGAAGAGAAAAAGAGAGGTTTAGATCCATAGAAAATTCTTCTACCAACCTGATGGAAGCCTTCAGTTGCTGTTATGCATTATGAACTAGAGGGAAGAAGTCAGGAAGAAGCGGAAATATGCTGCTTTTGTTGCCTTTCTCCCAGCTGCTCAGTGGAAACAGTGATTTTCCAACACCTGCACCAGGACAGATAACCTCTCAGGAAGCCAGGCAGCAGCATCTCCAAGAAATGCCACATCATCCTTTTTTATTTTTTTTTTCTCTCCTATCCAGCATGCTATAACTATGAAATTTGATTTATTTTCTTCTTATGGCAGAGAAGAACAATTCCCAGTAAAAACAAAATGTTTTCCTTATTGCAGAAACTCAGAGTACCAGGATGCATTCTTCTTCCTAATTATCTCAGGAAAAAAACAACCACCTTTTTTTCCACACTTCAGATATTTTACAATGTTTTGTCCTTGCTGTCTGTCTTTTCTCAGAGATCTCTTTCTTTATTTTCTTCACTTTGATTACTACCCATGTTGCCGATGGCATGGACATTGGCTCCAATGCATTAAAGGGAGCAGAGTTTATCCCTTGCCCTGTAGGGTTTCATCTATTAAATTTTCCCAACTTTATTTCAGTAAAGCCTGGTGAAATATTCTTTCACTTGTGGGAATTAACGCAAGATCTGAGTTGAGAGAAATTCCCCTATCTCTCTGTAAAATACTGTAATTTATCTTTTTCACTTTACATGAAGATTTTTTTCATGGTCTGTGAAGCAGGTCAGGTTTCCTTAGATATTTTGTCAGTAGCTGAATGGGTAGGATATCATAAACTCTAATTTACAGTCTCCTGTAACTTACTGTATAAAAAAAATACTGAAAGGTTACTATCCACTTCAGTAAAACCTTTAAATGCCTGCATGCTTAGCCAGCTTTGGTCACAGAGTCTTTGCTTTAAAGTCCTTCAGGAATCCTGACCTTCAGGAATCTCCCAAAGTGCGGGGCACAGAGTTTAAGTGAGGTCCTGGATCACATCTGGATATATTGGATTCTTGAATTTTCCTTCTTCTATTGCCTGACATCACACATTGAAGTTATTTAACCAAACTCAACAGTCATTGGATCCAAACCTGTTCAGATTTTATATATCAGCAGCTCTAAATACTGGTGTTCCAGAGCTCTGGTACATTTTTATAAACTAGTACACGACACTACAACATACTTTAATAATTGCTTTCAAACACTTTTGATTGTTCGTTCCTCCTTCAAATGAGTAATTTCATTCCCTTTCTTCTCTTTTACTATTTTTCCACTTCATTGTCTCATCAACAGGAGTGGTCAGGACATGACCATTTGGTATATCTGAAAGCTTCTGTTCTCGCTTTCTCTACTCTGTTTCCCTCACCAAGGTTTCACATTGCTCGAAATTGGAGAGACATCAATTTGATAGATGGGCCACTCAGTGGATAAAGAACTGGCTGGATGGCCGCACGCAAAGAGTTGTCATCAATGACTCAGTGTCTGGCTGGAAACCAGTGACGAGTGGTTTTCATCAGGGATCGGTGTTAGGACCGGTCTTGTTTAACATCTTTGTCGCTGACATGAACAGTGGGATTGAGTGCACCCTCAGCAAGTTTGCTGATGACACCAAGGTGTGTGGTTTGGTGGAAACGCTGGAGGAAAGGAATGCCATCCAGAGGGACCTTGACACACTTGTGAGGTGGGCTGATGCAACCTCATGAAGTTTAACCATGCCAAGTGCAAGGTCCTACACTGGGGTCGGAGCAATCCCAGGAACAGTTACAGGTTGGGCAAAGAGGAGATTCAGAGCAGCCCTGTGGAGAAGGACTTGGGGGTGGTGGTCGATGAGAAAATGAACATGAGCCAGCTTCAGTGTGCATTTGCAGCCCAGAAAGCCAACCGTACCCTGGGCTGCATCAAAAGAAGCATGACCAGCAGGTCAAAGGAGGTGATCCTGACCCTCTCCTCTGCTCTGCTCTCGTGAGACCTCACATGGAGTATTGTGTGCAGTTCTTGTGTCCTCAACATCAAAAGGACATGCAACTGTTGGAACAAGTCCAGAGGAGGGCCACGGGGATGATCAGGGGACTGGAGCATCTCCCATACTAAGACAGGCTGAGAGAGTTGGGGCTGTTCAGCCTGGAGAAGAGAAGGTTGCGTGGAGACCTCATAGCAGCCTTCCAGTATCTGAAGGGGGCCTATAGGGATGCTGGGGAGGGGCTCTTCATTAGGGGCTGTAGTGACAGGACAGGGGGCAATGGGTTCAAACTTAAACAGGGGAGGTTTTAGATTGGATATAAGGAAGGAATTCTTTCCTGTTAGGGTGGTGAGATGCTGGAATGGGTTGGCCAGGGAGGTTGTGATGCTCCATCCCTGGCAGTGTTCAAGGCCAGGTTGGATGAAGCCTTGGGTGGCATGGTTTAGTGTGAGGTGTTCCTGCTTATGGCAGGGGGTTGGAACTAGATGATCTTAAGGTCCTTTCCAACCCTAACTATTCTATGATTCTATCAAAATATTTTGGCAGTACTAGTATCTCCTTCATTTGCTTTTGAACCTTTCTCATCCTGAGAGGTGCAGAATCCGTCCTGCCAGGTACAAAGTACCCTCTAGCAGCACTCTGAGCACTTTGTTTCAAGGCAGACATCAAAATGAGTGTGGACCCCAAAAGCTGCTGGAGCAGCTACAATGGAAGCTAGGAAACTGACAAACATGGCAGACCTTCCCTGGGAAATGCATAGGAGATCTCAGTGCTGCTCCTAGCAGAAGATTCCCATAACAAAACTTAACACCACAACTGACAATACAAACCTTATTACTAAACTAAATTACAGCTCTAGCTGAGGAATCAAGGAGTGAACAGACATAAGCTATGGTAAGAAAAACTTAAGCTGAAGGTTTGTCTCACCCTGTCTCACAACAACGCTGTCAGAAACCATGAGGCAGTATAGCTGTGTTGCTTACCTTGGAAGAAACAGAGGGAATGTTACAAGCTCAGCTGCTTCTCTCAGTATGGACTACCACAACTTTCTCATCTGTCAGAGATGATCCCAAGCAGCCACTGAATTCTCCATGGTGAGGAGCATGGGCTGTTTCATACTACAGTTCTCAAGGTGGAAAACTGCCCTGCAGATAAGGACTTGAGTCTGCAGCCATCTTTCACCAGCACAAAGCATACAATTGTGCAAAAAACCTTTTCATAACCATGAGGAAAAAGAGAGAAAAAAACCAACCCAAATTCTTAAATGTATTCAGACTCAGCTGGAATTCGGACCAAGAGATAGACTGGCTCTTACTTATCCCTGAGGCACATTCACCCCTCTCTATAATTAAGCTCTTGGGCTGTTTTGTTAGTGTTGAGAAGCAGGCTTTGCCAGAAGTTATCTGGCTTTCTCCCTTAAAACAGTGACAGGATTTTTCCCCCCTCCTTGCTAAAGAAACCTTTCAGTTTCATTGCTTATGTGCTTTAGGTATAATTATTTTTTTTTCTTTTTTTCACCTTTCACAGTGTTATTTCCTACCCATAAAATTATACAAAAATGGTCATCAGTGAGCTTGCTGAAAAGACCAGCCACCATCCACTGCAGAGAATAACCTTAATATTTATAAAAAAAATAAAGACCATACTTCTTTTAAAGATCTTGCTCTAAACAAACTGAATTATTCATGCATAGAATTGTAGAGCATTAGAACACCTGTTTTCAATCATGCATAATGTAAAATCACTCATTACCTCACAAGAGCCTCTACATCTCCAGCAATCAAATGGCATTGAAACAGCAAAACAGGTGCTTGGCAGGTGGATCCAAACAGATGTTGTGGGCTTGGTTGTCTTTTCTTGTACAGGTGTGGTGTTCTTGTTTTCAAAGGCATAATTGCTATTTGAATAGGTGATATTTAATTCTTACGTGCTTTAATATTTATTTGTTCCTTCTTCAATTCCTTTTCCCACTTTACAAACGGCACAGACTCAAAGCAGCTTATGAGATATGCGAAAGCTCCCAGCTGAAATGTGAGGCAGAGTAACGCAATGGAAAGTACAGTTCTTCTCAGCCAGGCATTCATCTTGACATGAATCCTTGCCTGTGAAACTTTGCCCCTTTAGATAACCTGTGTAAAACCACTGCAGAGAATGCTAGACTCTCAACCAGGGACAGGGGTTCCCTTCCTGATGGATATTTGCACATCAGGTGTACGGAGATAGGATAAACCTTCATGGAAATAATTCAAGCCTGGAAATGGAGACTATTTCTGCATGGTTTTCCAGGGTTCAATGGCTCATGATTCAAAGGTGTCTGAAAATGACAGCAGCCCTACAACACTGATGTTGTAAAGGAGCTACTTTACAAACCTTGTCTCTGCTTCTGCCCAGACTCCCGCCTTGCATGTGGACTCCATGGGAGAGTGATGCAGAGCAGTGGCCTTTGCTAAACCAGCCTGTGGATGTGGCACTTCTCAAAAGCTGCAGAAAGTACTGCATCTGGAAGGAAATGGGGAGAAAAAAAACAAACAAACAAACAAACAAAAAAAAAAAAGAGAGAGAGAAAAGAATAACAAACTCCCTGTTAAATTTACAGAAAATGAATCAGCAGTGGCCAAAACGTACATTGGTGCTTATAGCCTTCAAGCACTGATTACTGGTTTGCCAAAGCAGACATGTTCCCACTCCTACTTCAATTTTCAGCAGGAAAGTAGAAAATTATTACAAACAGCTTTAAACTTGGTACTTTGTCTAGCGTCTTAACAGACTGGCCAAGGACTGACAAACTGTGGTGGCAGTTTATTGTTCAGACAAAGTTACTTGCACCCAGGTTGTGTATGCTTCTCATGGCCTGCCATCTTGGAGACAGAGACATAGACATGGGATGCAGTAACTCACATCAGCATTTCACTCAGGTGGGTTAAGAGTAAAACAATTTTTCATGGATACTATATAGTGCTTCTAGCATGTAAACAGCTTGGTTTTACACCAAGCTGTTTTCTATTATGGACCAGAGCAGCAGTTTTTGGACAACCATGTTTCACCATGGGATTCTCCCTGATGGCACAGTGGTTTGCTCAGCACTGATGGGACCTAAAAGATGTGCTCCAGCTCAGTGCAGAAGAAAATTGGTTTCTGGACTGAACCCAGAACATGGGCAGAGGGAAAGTGCTTTCCACAGATAGGTGAAGACTACCCAGTAATACCCTGAATAGTTTACTCAGGGTGCCAGTGGAATTCTCTCTTGAGGAGAGGAAATTTAAAATCCATTTTTGGGTGTCATAGCTCATTATTTAAAAACAGTCAAATGGTAGGGTAAGAAAAACTAGATTGTATAAATTGGGCAATATGAAGAAGCAGACAAACTATATACAATATAGTCTGCTTAGGTAACAAAAGGACATCTCCCTTACACGCATCACAAAGGCTGTCAAACATGATGTTCAGCTACTCAGTAACATATAGGGAAACATTATTACAGATTTTTATTTTCCTTTTGTTAATTTGGATGCATAAATAAGTAGATAGCAAGATTGGTAGTCAGAGTATCCATAGTTCCTTCCTCTCCTCCCACTCTACCTGGCTGTGAAGGAGAGAAAAATGCAGCATGATACTGCTACTAGCAAGATCCTCCCACAGATAGACTGATATGCTGGAATGATATATACATACAAAGTATGTGTGTGTATATATATATATATATGTAACATACTAGAGATTATAACAGCAATATTCATGGAATATGGTCATCATCAGTTCTTATTCCAAGATACAGAAAATACTTTGCATAACCATACTAATTCAATTATTTTGCCTCTGAATACCATAAAAATTAACTGTACTTTTCAGTCTCAGATGTCTCATTTTTCTTTGAGTATAAGCATCCATCATTATTTCCAAGCAATAATGGTGAAAGAACCTGGGAAATTAGGGGATTTATTCTGGATTTACCTCAATGAAATAGGTGCTCAGATGCCAGGGTAATAGGAACAGTTAATGAGTCTGTCCTGAACCAAGTATGACAGAATTTAGATGACACAATTACCTTAACAAATAGGATACTGAGACTGATAACTACACAATAAATATGCACATGCATATATCTATATATCTCATACTTACACAGACAAGAAATACATTTAGCATTAATTTATGTAGCAATTAAAACAAGTAAAGAAAGACAGAAAAAATTCTACCAGTACACAATGGCTTACCTATCTAAACTGAGACCATGCCTCAAAACGAAACTCTTCCACAAATAGCAGGTACCTGTCACAAGCTCTATGCACCCTCCTTCACACCAGTCCTTCATCCTTCGCCCAGGCTCCTTCTGTAGGGAGCACATGGAAAAGGGAACCCATTCACAGCTGAAAAGCTGAGTGAAGGCTTAGGCTCCAGAAAACCTCCCTTCAGAACATTTCCTTAGAGACTGTGAAATTCTGGGTCGGATATGTGTGATTTCTGATTTAGCAAGTTACTTTAAATGGAAAAACAGCTTAGAGAAACAAAGGAAGAATCAGTGGATCCAGGATAAGATTAAAGCTCAGAAAACACTTCCCAAATTCCATTTGAGAATAATATCTGAACTACTTTTTTTTTTATCAGAAAATATAAACTCTTACATTTGACAGAACAGGTCCATCTCATCTGCTCCAGCACAACCTTAGCCTCAGCATCTACAAATGTGCCCCAGTGCTCCTCCCTTGACTGTCCATCCAGCCCCAAGTGCTGGAGCTCTTTCTCATTCCAGGATGAGGTTTTGGGGATTTTTTTTAACATTTCCACAAAGGACTGTTGATCTGGAGTGCTGCCTTCAGGAAAAGACGCTGCTCTCGTTCTCCTTGCAAGAACATTTGACCACATTTTGCTTCAGGATCTTTTCCTACCTCGTCTCCACAACTGGGCTTCAAAGGACACCACACTGCTCTTCCCTATGACGTCCCCTGCCAGCCACACCGCTTGGCTTGTGATAGGTCTGTTTGTCTCAGCAATATCTTTCAGTTCATGCCTCATATTTAGTTTGTGTTTCAGCTGATCACAGAAAAGGCATGGATTGGTCTCTCCAGGATGCTTCTGATCAATTTTCCTTTCGCATGAAGCATAAATTATTAACAACCAGCAGCCACTCGAAACCAACTCAATTCCAAAGTTTTCCACAGCTTACAAAAAATCTAAATAAATTAATAACTCCAACATTTTCCTCAGTATTGCTAGGTGTGGGCTGTGTAAAATCAAGGGGAACTCCTAAGATAAAGAACTTCTAAACATATTTCAGTCACAGGCCAGTCACAGCTATTATGTGCCTAAGGGTAAAGAATTAATTTAATATCACTGTGACACTGTTCATTAACCAATAAAGTGGTCATCTCAGAGAGATGGTAAAAGGGGGTTATGAAATATGTGAAAAAATAAGGTTTTTTTCCCAGGTGCAATGCACCATATACATCCCACTCATCTGAGATGTGCATCCAGGAGTTATAGACTCATACGAGAATCATAGAATGGTTTGGATTGGAAGGGACTTTAAAGCTCATCCAGTTCCAAACCCCCATGCCACAGGCAGGAACACCTTCCACAGATCATGTTGCTCAAAGCCTCATCCAACCTAGCCTTGAACACTGCCAGGGATGGGGCAGCTACAGCTTCTCTGGGTAACCTGTGCCAGGGCCTCACCACCTTTATAATGAAGAACTTCTTACTAATATCTAAATGTACCCTCTTTCAGTTTAAAGGCATTCCCCCAGTTCTACCACCCTTTTAAAAAGTCCCTCTCCAGATTTCTTGTAGGCTCCCTTTAGATATTGAAGGTTGCTATTTGTTCACTAAGTGTTGCCTCTGAAGCATGGTGGGCTGCACACTCATCCCTATGGTGTGAACAAAACTAGTAGCTTTCAGATATTTTTTTTTTTTTTTGTGTGATTGTTTTGTTGTGGGTTTAGTTTTTTTTCCATGAAATCAGATTGTCATGGGTCAGCAAGAAAAGATGAAACCACTGTTAGAAAATCTGTAAACTGGACTTCAATGGGAGTTTTATTCCTGATTTTAGGTACTGGGTACTGTGTGCTCTGGGGAGACCAGATGGCAGCTGACAAAGGCTTAACACACCTCCTGTGCATGCACAATTAGAGGGCTAGGAAATATGGATGGATGGGGACTATTCTCCAAAACCCTGTCGCACAAGGTATTGAGAAGTTGGCAACTTTAGTGCTTCTCTACCTTGTGCCCCCAGACTCCCAACACAACGTGCCAGGTTTGAGGTGGGAAAGATCAAACCCTGTGGCTGGATTTCACACTTTGCAGCTATTACTTCCACCCAAACCTTGCTTACAACACCTAAAATGAAATCTTCAATCAGTTTAAACATGCTTTAGTACTATACATATTGCTGAAATAAAGTATATTTCTACCACAGAACAAAATTGCAAATCACCCGGTGTTGCAAAATTTAAGCAGGCCTGTGGTATCCTGGAGTTGATTATCCACATTTACATGGGCTTTGCACCCTCTGACTGCAGTGGAGTGACTCCTGCTTTTCCCCTATGTCAGCATGGGGAGACCCAAGTCCACCTGTGAACACTGAAACTAGGCACTGGAAATAGTTATTACAACTCTTTTAGGTGCACACTTATAGCTTTGTCCAGACATGTGTGCAGATATATATATATACACATACAAACACACACTCTCTCATACGCATTTATATTAAATCTATATTAATTATACATGTATTTACATAAATAGGAATGAAGTATTAAGTACCCCAATGGGTGCAAACCCTGCAGACCAAGCTGCATGCAAGTGCAGACTCCCTTGATTTTCACCCGATGGCAGCGGGGCTGGGGCTGCTGGTGGCTCATGGTGCAGGGCTGCCCCAGCAGCTCTTCTTTCAGCCCGACAGCTGTGGATCCCAGGTGGTCTGACATTTGAGATAGAGGCTCCGGGTAAGATTGAAGGTGTTTTAGGAGAGAAGGAGGCTGTGAATAACACCAAGCCCTTATCCAGATGGAATCATTCACAGAACAACCTGAGATACTCTTTTACTATCCATATGTCTCCCAGGTCTCCAAAGGCCATACTCCATTGATTTATTAGAAATCTGCTTTTCCCAGCATTAGTTCTTTCCAAAACAGAGTATAATGTGAGATTTACTATCATCTGAAACACTCCTTTTTAAAAATCAGTTTTTTGCATAAGATAGTCTTCAGAAATGCTTCAGTAAACATCAGATTAGAAAGTATTTTGGTGTGGGAGTCCCCTCTTCATGTATCCTTTAAACAAGTTTCTTTCTGACACATTGAGTGACAAAACATTTTATAGGGCATTTCTAAGATGAGTAAATGATTGAAGCCATGGTACTGGTAGAATAAAAGCCACTAGATACAGTTATGCTAACAGTCTGCCTTACGCTTATTTCTTCCTTTGTATATTAGCCTGAAAGAATTATTTTATTGTTTTAGTACTGCAAACAGTTGTTATTAGTGTATCTTATTTATAGCCAGTTCTTTGAGGCACTATAGTTATATAGAAAAATATCAGTTATTTCATCACACTGGTGAATTTAATGAACCTGAAGGTGTGTGTTATTTTAGCACTTGCTGTAGCTCCTGTGAAAACCCAATGGTGCTAAAATCTGTAAACCTGTCACTGCTTAAGTAATAACCTTGTTAAAAGCATCTTCATTTAACTTATTTCAGCTTTTGCAGAATGCAGGTTTTATTTTATCAGTGTAGGGAATAGGTGTTTCCAACCAAACCACTTATTGTAAATATAGTTAATTGTAGTTCATTAATTTATTCTCAGTGTTATTGCTTTTATTTTAACACTTAATTTAAATTAAGCATTGTCTAGAATTGAGGTCCCATTTTCGATTTTTTTAAACAAACTCCTAATTTATATAAAATATCTTTGGTTAGAACAGTAAATTTTATCCTGCAATATGGGAAATGCTCTTTGCATTCATTAATATCCCTTTATGCTGCAAGAAATGAGCTTTCTTCTTTAACAGTAGACAGGAAAACAAAATTAGGGTTTTTTTTTTTTAATCTTACCACTGTGAAATAGGGCTTCTTTAGTTCATTTAAAAATATAGAAAAAATGAGATAATGGTGGCATGTGTTCCAAATTATCAATTGATCCCTGCATATGTACATCTGCAATTATTGAAAGTCTGGCAATAAAGAAAATAGGAACTCCCTGCTATTCAGCACCATTCACCAAAAGAGAAGTAACATGCACCATCACTTTCTTATTGCATCAGAGATATTTCCTACATTATTACATTGTGGAGTTGTTTGTGACAAATGCTAAAAGCACCTGGTTCCTAGTAAATTCTTACAAGGTGAGCAATTATTCATCTATTAAATATTTCTTTCTTTGACACCTGCTATGCCACCCAGTGCTGTATGGCAGACACAACTCATCTCAGGGATAAAGTCCACAGAAACTGATGCTGACTGTTGGTACAGGTCCCTATTCCTGAAGGCAGAGAGATGCAAATGTATTGGATGTTTTGAAATAATTATCAGAATTAGCTATCCAGGATGCTTCTATTAGATTAGCATTTCATTGGGTGTTTATTTATCCCTCACAAGCCCATAATTTAACCCTTTTTCTCAATGTGATTCTGTTTCAGTGTTTGTTGAGCCATGCTCCAGTGTAGGGCCACAGCTATTATAAATCAGAGCACAATCATCAAAGGGAGTGCACCATCTCCAATGTTCACTAGGCACAAAACTGACCTTTTCTATTTAATTTCTCCTATCATCAGAAGTTTCTGGCCTAATCAATCTTTATTTTAGTTTACAAACAAGTCAAAAATGCTTGTAAATTTCATCTTTTTTCCTGGATTTGGTTCCAAAACCCTAAGTGGGGAGAGTGACAGTGCATTGCTTCTTGAGTGCTGCTAGTACCTCTGGTTGGGTCCCTCAACCCCAACAAGGGTGATACTGTATGAATTATTCCATATTTGGATATTAGGAAGCAAAGATAGGTGAGAATGGTCAGTGTGCAACCTCTGAGACAGGAATGAAGAACAGAAGTGGGACTGAAAGCATCAACATCCCTCAATGCCTTTATGAGCATCTCAAAGCCAAGATGTGAGCATCTAGATCTGCTCTTGAACTGGGGAAAAACAGCAAAGCAGATCAAAGAGGTGAGGGGTATGAGGAGGAAAGACATACTGCCTACATGCTGTGTCTACTCTACAGCAGCTTCACTTCACAAAAAAATAGGTCTTTGACAGACCAAAACAGTATAAACATTTCTTAAGAGCTATGGCCAGAGAAGGAGGAGGAGAGCCAAGGTACCAACTCCTGTACCTAGCTATAGGATCAGGATTTAGGACAGAAGTTAGGATGCTTCAAATCCCAACATCTGCAGTATGTCTTCAGGATCTGAGAAACCAGACCAAGTAACTGAAAAGGAATCCAGTTGTTTAAGCTAAGGCTGGGATTGTGTTTATGTTTGTTTTGCATGTAACCTTTTTGATAATTGCCAACTATGATTTAGATATAAAAGTAAATCCTCTATAAATGCATGCATTATTTTGGAGCAGTTTGTGAGCTTGGATGGAAGCTCCACTGCTCCAGAGCCATGGGTTCCTGAGCTCAGTGTGGTTGAGGTCAGCATCAATGTGCCTCTGGAGCTCCTGCCTAGCTCTGCTTCATCCTTCCATAAATGTGTTTGTGAAACTGGATTATGAGCTCTTACTTGTACTGGACTTAGCTGTATGTGCTGTTAAAAGGAACCTTGAGCCTTTACAATCCCAAGATCAGAAAACCTTCCTGAATCAAACATTTGGCCTGTTTTCAGAAGCCCTACTATTTCTCCTGACATGGTATGATACTGCAATCCATGTAGAAAGACGAAAAGACAAACTTAACACATTCAATGTATACCCAGCACTGATGAGACAGAACTGAATACAGCTGTTGGAGTGAGGATGGAGAAAAGTAATGCTGGCATCACCATCCTTTTGAACCCTGCAAAACAGGGCAGTCCAGCAGCAAAGCTGGGGAAGGGAATCCACCTTTCTGTGAAAACCAGAATAAAACAGCCCAGTGATGGGTTTCATACACATTTATACTGTATTGACTTTATCTGGTTTATAACTAAAGCTATAGCTATTTATCCACAGTATTGAGAGACAGAATCATTCCAGGTAGGGTTTCACATTAATGATCTTTTCTTTTTATAATATAAAACCAGCACAACATAGTTGTGTATCTATTGCTAATACTAAACTGGAGTTAAGTCAATATTATGTTTATGGCTGTAGCTATAAAAAATGTAAGAAAATTTAAAATTATTGAGCAGAAAATTTGAATTTAATAAGATTTTTTGTTAAGCCAGTGTACATTTATCCCTCGCACTGACACAACTGTAATAGCAATTTGACCCACATAACTTTTTTTGTTTCTTAAGTTATATTATTACAGACCAATTACACATTCTTTAAAGAAACATTATTAATTATTGAAACATTAAAAAGCTGAAGTCATTGTTTTTGTGCACTTAGCATAGCTTTTAAGACAGATTAGAGAGAGAGAATCTTTCAGTAGATAGTCTTAAAATATTCACCAGTGCTAGAACAATTTAATGCAATTCACATTTATTTCAAGGATTTTTTTAATTAAATCTATTGGTTGTTGGTATCCGTAAACCCTTAAGAATAAACACCTGCAGTGTTTTATTATGTAAAAAGGTAGTTTAATTGCATCATATTTATCACAGACAAATCAAGCCCTATTCAGAAGATAATAATGACACAGTAATTGGACCAGTAATTGGTTCAGGATGATTCAATATTGTACTAATAATCATAAATACTACTGTCTCCTGCTTTGGTACAAGGCTGACACTATATTATAGATTGGGTATGGTGCAATAAATATTTGTGAACTGGGTCTAGTAGTGCCTAGGTCTTTAGTTCAACTGTGTCAGTAAATAAGAGGTATCAAATGTGTCCTACATGAGCAATCATTCCTAGCAGGTGATGCAGGGAATGTTGTGCTGTTTCCACTTCTAGAAATGGCTGGAAGGAGAAACAATTCTTTCAGCTCCTTGCATTAAGGATTGCAATTTAAGGATTGACTTTCTGTTGATATTTTTTAAAATTTCTCACAATGGGAGAAAGGGAATAATTCAAAGAGGCCAAATGTGCAGAAAAATGCCAAGCATCTAACCTCAAAGGAGAAATAGTAAGGTGGCTAAAGAAACCCAAAACTGGTCACCCCAAACACCACAGCAAATCAGGAAATACACATAGTGGGGTTTGTCCCTGGTGGGTCATGCACCTCTGGTGACGGCTACTGATGAGCCCCCATGGGTCAGCAGACACCAGAAAACCCCTGAACATCTCCTGGGCTTATGCTCCCCACAGAAATCAATACTGCTATTGCTTTCTTTAACTGTATTTTTTTCATACTGTATTTTTTTCATGCCTTTCCAATATTTTCTCTGTTTGGCAGGTCCAGAGAACTACTATCTAAAATCAGGTGTTCACATTGCTCCCTTCCTCCCCCACTGCGGGTGTCTGCAGCATCTCAGAAAGTCACACTTTCTATTTTGAATCTGAATGGTTTTCTTTAATAGAAATCATAAACTTTTTTGCTAAGGAAAATACCTTGTGAAAATAATCATGATAAAAAGATCTCTATTAGTTCCTTTTTATTACCAAATGTGACACATCAGCACTTAGGTCTGAACTTCCTAAACACAGGTAGCCCTGAACAGTAGTGCTTAGGTTCAATCTTAGGCATGTAAAAAGAGATGTCAGATTTCCAAAGACACTACAACTTCACTGGATTTCATCTGAAGCTTTGACCAGCTTCTTTCCAGACTGTCCTGGTGTGATTTGAACACTTGGTTAGTTTTATGCTATTATGACCTTCTTATCATATTAATAAAAGCCTTACATATCCCAATTGTACAAAATAAATAGCATACCAGTATCCAACTGTAATCTACTTTTTGCTCTGTTTTTACTTGTATGTATAATATACCATTTATTATCTTAACTCGGGGGGGGGGGGGGGGGGGG
>NDXB01005367.1:99433-115586 GCA_002631895.1 Agapornis roseicollis
GGGGGGGCAGGAGGAGGAATCTAATCAAGCAAACACAACAGCATTGTGGCAAAGCGTGAATGGTAGGAGGTTGCAGTCTTGCAGCCAGTGGCTTGTTTATCGTGGGTTGATACAGTATAACATGGCGCATAAAACCACTCACATGCCATTTAATGATAACTGTGAAAATCGTGCCTGTCACCACTGCATTCAGCAGACGCTTGGCGGACCTGCGGCACTGTTACTTCGCCAGTGCTGTGGTCTTTCAGAGAGAGCCAAAAGGGAGTGGAGCCTCATTATCCTAGAAACAATGATAGTTATTCAGTAGCCAGAGAAACTTGTCTTTCATCGGTGCACTATACAGCATAGAGTTGGAATAGAGATAACATATCCCCTTTGTCACCAGAACAAAAGCTCATGGTCTATGCTCCTGCCTTGGAACAATGCCCTCAGCAGCCTAAACTAATGCATCTGTAAGCAGTTACCTCTTTTCCTTTAATTGCCTTGTACTGGAGGGATGGTGCAGTGAGGATCAGGTATCAAGAGAAAATGGGCAGTATGGTGATGAGCTGCTGTCGCTCTAGCAGAGACATAAGAATACTGCCTATCTCCAGATCACCTTGATGCACAAACACACTTTCTGACACTTCCATTCCAAAAGAGTACCTGGAGGATGGAGGAAAGGAGGGAGATGAGGAATGCAGACAGCTGAAGAGACAACTCATATTGCAGAAGGTACTTAGGGAACCTTTTAAGACTATGTAGTGAAGCAGCCATAGTGTAGGCACTAAGGCTGAGAGCAATCCGTACAAATGAAATGCCATGGCAGAATGGCACCAGGGGAACAGTTCACTCATAATGGAGTCAAAGTAATGGAGCCCAAACACACAAGTTATGCACTTGTCCTGCAACAGTGACTGCTATGGAAAGGCATGAAACTCTGAATCATCCTTTTCTAATTTTTTTTCCTCTTGATGCCCCATCCCCAAGCCCTTTTTTTTCTTTTTCACTTTGCCTTAGTCTTACCTTAGCATCGTGCAGGGAGGAGGGAAAGGTGAGAAGACAGGAGAGCTATCACTGTGCACAGCCAGGCAGGCAGGCAGCAGAGGTAGATGAACAGAATGTGTTGAAAGCATCATGATCCAGCGCCAGGAAATAACAGTTAGCATATCCCTGAATGACATTTACAGGAAACCTATGTTTCCTTTTCAGGGCCATAAGCTTCAACAAACTGGTGTGTTCAGTCAGCCCTTCCCCATGTACAGTATGGATGCCACAATTTTCTCAGCATATGCTCAGCTGCGTCCTTCTGATGGCATCCATGTTGGCGCTTTTCCATCTATAGGCATGGAGGGATGTCTTCATCTTCTGCAGGAGTCTGGGGCTACTGCCAAAGGCAGGAATCCAAGGACCGCAGGCAAGGAAAGTGGATCATTTTGGTTCCTGAATAAGGATTAGGCTTTGCAACACCTGAGCAGTGAAAATCCTGCAGAGTCTTCATGGCCAGAGCCAGGAAATGCTGCAGTTCTACTGAATATTGCTGAGTGGAGTCCTGTTTAACCAAGGTGAATGTTTGCTGCAGAGCAAATTTCAGGAAATTTAGGATACAAATGGCAAATAGGCAGCCGCATATGACATCTGTATAAAGCCTTCAATGTTTTTGGCTGCAATGTTTCTCAACACGTAATAGATAAAACTTTCATTATCTTAACTCACTTTCAGCTTTCACCTAAGGAAAAACCCACACTGACTGTGCCTTTAATCCAAGAACCGGTTTACCTATGTGAAGAAGACATCCCTTTGATCTTTTGTTATATGTTACTGAAGAGCCCAATTATACACCATTGTAAGCAGCAATACCAGTCAAATCCCTTTTTTATTTCCTTCTTTATTTTTAATCACAAACAGTAAAGAAAAAAACTTAAATAAAAATTGCTCTATTTTTCTCCCAGAGCTTATCTGCTTCTTGTCTTTTCACAGCATTGGCCAAAATGTACTCTTATTTCTTGAGAAAGGAGGATTTCACTGAAGTAAACAGGATACCTAGAATTAAGGACAGGATTTTGTCTACACACTATTTTATCCAGTATACTTTATCATTTCTAATACACTTAGGAGAGCAGAAGGAGATTTATTTAGATATTAAATGGCCTTAGAAATCATTCTCAACAAGAAATAAAAAATTCCTTTTACATAAAATCACATTATAGAGTAACTGTTCAAGTTAATTTAAGGAGAACATTTAAAAATAAAAGCCAAGTCACAGCCATATAGAAACTTGTATCTCTCCTGCTTGAGAAAGAAAAGCTGAAATATTTCCTCTCCTCCTTTCTGATCAGTTTGTTTTACTGAAACAACAAGGTAATCATATCAATTAGCAGTGCATAAAAGCCAGGCATACACAAAGCAGCAAGAGGTGATATAGATGCGAGTTAAAAGCATTTTTATGGCTTTGCACCTGAACAGGAAAAATCTTTTTAGCTCGGTCACAGGAAAGAAGTTATCTCCTACTTCTGAGCCATACTTTTTCTCCTTCTTCAAACACGTGCCTTTTCCAAAGAAATGATGACAACACATGGCTAATTAACAGCAAAGAATAATTGAACTATGGCAATAACTATCTACCTTTAAATCAAAGGAAGAAGGCAACCAATACTAAAATTTAATCTGTCCTCTGGGGCTGAAGACAGCTTACAGGTTCAAGTCAGATAGCAAATGTAGCTAAATGGCAGTCAGAAAAGATCATGTGACTGGGGGCTAAAAACTAATTAATCTCCATAAAGCTGTAAGTGAGGTAGGTAAGATGACTTGAAATCTGATTACATTATTGCATTTAAGGAGGGAAAATGCAGCATGTATTTTTCATGCTGATTTTAACCACCTGAGCCCTTAATGACATTTTGTACCTTGAAAGAAAACTCATATTTCATTTATATTTAAAAAGATCTACAAAGATGCTATTGTCATCTGCACAGAAATTACAAATTTAGCCTAAATAATGCTTCTATGAATCACAGAGTACATTTCTAAACTTTTTTTCCAGTGTAAGTCAGAAGAAGATTTCGTATAACTATGAGAAACATAAAGCCAAACATATAACAAAAGCAGAAATAAATTTTAAATAAAGAATAATTTTACTATATAGTGCAATTCAGGAAGAAAAGAAGACCCTGCATTCTAACTGACTGCTAAAGATGCATGTGCTTTACACCTCTGATTTGTAAACAACCTCCAACGCTAAATTTTGAATTAGTGGGAACAGAGCATTGTTTATGATTTCTATTATTTATAAATGGCTACAAAGCAAAGAACAAACAAACAAAAACTCAAGGCAGACAGGAGATCTCAATTCAATGAATCTTGTCAAAATATGCACAGAATAGACCCACTTACTACTTTTTATTATGGAGGGCAGATGTTAGAATAGAAAGCAAAAAAAGAAAACAGAAAACTGCAACCATGTACCAAGTTGAAGCAAACCCTGAAGTTGATTTTTTAGGCTTCAGTCATGGCTATGGGATGTTGTGCCTGTTATCTGCTTCTTGTGTAGCAGCATCCATGGAAATATTACAGAGTGGAATACACTGCAGACACAAAAAAACCCAAAACCAAAAATAAAACAGAGGTGTTATTGGAGTCAATTATGTGTTTCTGAGATTTGTTATCAGCAGCACCTGCTAACCACCAGTACACTGCAACTGTCTGCTTGTGCAGGGGACTCAGACAGGGACAGCTTTATGTGATAAAAAAGTGTACTTTTAAAATGTTCATAATATACTTGATATATACTGCTATACAAGTATATAGCAGCAATAAATAAACAGCATTTAAGTTAACAAGCATACATTTATAGGCATAATAATGGCATTTTGCACTTCTGCAACACCTTTGATCCCAGAATTTCTGACTCCTTTGCAAGGATTAATTAATTAAGCTTCAACACGCCCTTGCACCAGATGTTATTAAAATACATTTTACGGCTTACAAATTCTATGAAAGACATGCTTGTATTTCATGTCTTATTGTGCCTCCTATCCAGAGCAATTACTTGGATATGTGGTGGGTGGGAAATCATGGTTGGGTCCTCCTGTGTGCTTGGGCTGAGAGATTCCCTTGCAGCTTTTAGCCTCTCACTGCTGATCAGGAAATTTAGGGATTCATGTCTGCCCCTTCCCTTGAGCAGCCTTTCCCTTGAGAAGCTCCCCTGCTTTGCCTGTATTGCTCCTAAAGGCTCAGCCTCAGCCTTTACTTCTTTGCCTCCTGTGTTGCTTTTTGCGGAGTGATCTTCCTGAAATGCCCAGGGATTCCTCAGTTTTGCTAGTTAGACTTAGGAAGACATTTTTCCCACATGGTGAAACTGCCATGTGGCTGTAAAGTGCCCTCCCCCCCACCTCTCCATTTCCCTGCTTTTTCTGTCAGGAATGAAGTCATTACAATTCTTACATCTTTGTTCCTGGTCCTGCCAGAATCCAACATAAATTACGGTTCAAATCTGGCTTGTAAGTGATTTAAGGTAGAGCAACTTGGCAGTAAAACTTGCAGGATGAGAGTGTGTGTTTGTAAAGCCTGGCACAGATGGATGCACCTCCTTGCGTGAACCACTAGCCTCTATGGGAAAAGATAGTTACACGGGAATTTGCTCTGAACTCTAATCCTCTTCTTATCACATTTATCTAGAGCTGGCTCTAGACTGTGACTAGAAGAAAAGTCTCACATGAGGCAAAGTTCAGACCTATAACTTATTAGACTTGGGAGAAGCCACACAGGTGCTTGAATTAAGGATTTTATTACTGTTGGTCAGTTCCTAAACCATTCTGTTTCCTTCTGATTCCAGAAGCAGACTCTCAGGAACATAAGTTCAAAATGCTGGTGAATGAGAATGCTAATTTAAATCTCCTTTTTCTACCTTTTTTTTATTTTTTTTCCTGAATTTTACTGAATTACCTTATTATTTGCTGAAACTGGTTGTCTTTGCTGACCATTGGTCAAATTTGAACAAAATTGGGCAGATGAATTCAATTACTGGACCATAAACTTGCACAAATCCACGGACAACCTCACTTCATGTACCTCACCTTATAGAAAACTAATGAATGCCACTAATATATGCCAACCAACACCTTAGGTTGATCTCCTCTTGGCCTATATATATAATGTACCCTGAAAACTAAAATACTTTCTCCAAAGCTGATCACTAGGTTTTCAGCAGTAATAAGGCTTTTAATGACAGGGACTCAGAAAGGTAGTATGGATGGGCTTGAAACTTTCAGTAAGTTTACCCTTAATCATCTGTGACAACACTCAGCTGTGCATTATGGGTATCCAAGTTTCTAAAAGCAGCAGGAGATAGACCCTTTTGAGACCCACCAACCACAAATATTCTGGTGAACAAAAATAATCCACTATGATAATAATAAGAGGGATAAGGTTTATGGGCTGTGGCCATGGGTGGTTTGGTGATACACATACATAGTTATCCACAACTATTATTGTGATACTGACAAAGTTGTAGACTTTCACCAAGCAGACAGCTTTTGACATCCCCTTACCAATATAATTTTTACTCATGGTGGCCAGCACAGTCTCAGAGTTTACTTTGTCTGAACTACCTTCTTGCTGCTGTAATAACGGCTCACCATAAATCAATTTTAGGTTTCCTGTATTATCCTCCAGACATTGAGCATGAACCATGTCACAACTCGCACTTTTAACAGATGTGCTGCTGCTCTCAGTAGCTGCAGCGCTCCTTTAGACTCAGTATTTCCTTTGTAGCTGTGCTCTCTTATTCAGACCATAAAGAGAAACTGTCTGACCAGTGGTCATACATAGCTCAGTTTCAAAGCATGGTTTTGTTTTGCTTTTCTATAGTGCTGTGCCATAACATTTTGTCGCATGGGGTCTCATGCCAGCTACTCTTGGGAAATTTGCTGCTGACAAGAATTGAGCAGAGCCTGTTCCTTTAAAAAGTACTTTGTGGATTTCTTTTTTTGAGGAAATAAGTTTGTTCCTTTTTCGGTGGAAGGAAAGGGAATCCCCAGGCCAAACTTCAGATTCCTGACATAATTTTCCACCTACTCAACTGCAGTTTTTCCCCAGTATATGCACGTTCCCACAGACTTTGCGGACTTTGCAGCTTCCATGTGCCTACGGAGAGCGGCACACCCTGGAGAACAGGAAAGACAAAAACCTACCACAAAAGTTTGGTTTACCTAGATGAAGGGAATACTTTAAAAATAAAGTATGATCTCACCTTTTTCAGGTCACTTAGATAATGTAGCTGAGGCCAGCTGGGCTGAAAAAGTGTTTGTACCATATAGACGCTGGTATGACAGCTCTATGTATTTAAATATTTAGTTACACTAAGGTGTTGTACAACCAAAATACCTTGACTTGATTTGGCTTGCATTTGAAATGATGTCATTTAAGATGCCAAGAAGTAGCTTTCCTATTTTTACCTTATCTCTTCTCATAAATCTACAATTTCTAACCAAAAGTTTTAAAGCATCTAAAAATTAAATTATTTTTTCCATAGAAAGATGATATTGCAATTAAAGAACTTGCTCTTGGACTGCGTAGTCCTTGGTTTTATATACTTGAGACAAAATATGAGATACAAATCTATCTGAACAGTCTTTAATAAGAAAGATGGTAAGTAAATTCTGGTTTAATATAAAAACCAATTCAACTATTAATCAGTATTACAGATAAATTTTGATGTGGCATGAAAAAACAAAGCAAAACAAAACAAAAAACAGAGGAAGTGCCAACATACTTTTTTTTTAAACTGTGCCGTGTAATAATATCATGCAAAGAAAGCCTTTATAACCTATTCTGTGTATAGGTCATAAATTACCAATCAGACATGTAGATACCATTTAATATTTTAAAGTCTTGTTTCATATATTCTTTTTCCTTGTTCATGCTTTGTCTTAACAAATACACTTGGCTATAATGAAAATAAACCTGCTGAAGTCTCTGTGGCCTGAGACAAGCTATAACACATTTCTGCACCACGGGGTGGGCTCATGGGATACCTACTGAGAAAATGCATCCCCTCTGCGCATGCCCAGACTATTAAAATGAATTGACATGTTAATGCTGACAGGAAAAGAGCACAAGAGAGCTTGCTAAATTACTGCTCAGTCAGGCACTAGGAATTCCTGAGTGGCTAACTCCTGAGCAAAACCTGCAGCAAGGAGATGGGGAAGAAAGGAGGGGGGAAGAGAAGTGGGTGAAAAAAGAAACTTTATTGTCAAATGCACCAAAACAAACAAACACTAAGAGGTTGTCACGTTAGTAATGCACCTACTCATAAATCATATGGATTTTAATCATACCTGCCACCTCAGCCTGTTTCTCCCCTGAGAAATTGTTTTCTTTTTGCTCCCTCCTTCACTCACTTTCAATTATCTGGAAGCTGTTTCTCCTGTTTATTTATTTATCTAAAGTTCACGTGCAGTATGCATGCACAAATTTCCTCTGGGGGACTGAGACTAGGCAGATCATACAAGGATGCGGTGGAGCGTAGCAACTAACATCTCAGATGAATGTACTCAGTCTCAGAAAACCTGCTTTGGACCACGGTGACAAGAGAAGGGGAGGACAGAAAGTAATTAGTGTGTGTACAATGATGGATTATGGCTTAATATTCAGGCATTTCACCTTTTGGCTGTTATAGGTAGGCCCATAAGATGACAAACAAAGTCCACATTCTTGTCAATGAGAATTAAGAAAGGAAAGGAAAAGGAAAGGAAAGGAAAGGAAAGGAAAGGAAAGGAAAGGAAAGGAAAGGAAAGGAAAGGAAAGGAAAGGAAAAGAAAAGAAAAGAAAAGAAAAGAAAAGAAAAGAAAAGAAAAGAAAAGAAAAGAAAAGAAAAGAAAAGAAAAGAAAAGAAAAGAAAAGAAAAGATGGGGGGAGGTAGGGGAGCAAGGGGGACCAGCAAGGTTTTCAGATTTTCACTCTTTTAGCCATGCCTTCTATTTGGTATATAACTTGTCATTAGTTTAGTTGCATTTCAGACCTTTTATAGTTTGGAATGCCACATATATGCATAAACACAACTATGAGAAACCTGAGGGACAGCTGCTTAGCAAATTTCTGACAAGCTGGCATAATATTGTATTTATGTCTCACAGCTTCTATATGTAACTTTAGCACTAAAGAGCAACTCACTCTCTCAAATTTTAAGGAGAGAGTGAACTGCCAGCGACCTTTTCTCAGCTCTGGGAGGTGAATGTGTCGCACAGATCCATCATGACATGAAGATCTGATAGACAACTTTTTTTTAAAAAAGCCATCATTTTCACAAGCCAGATTGAAGGAAAAATAGACTAGGAGAGTTCAATAAGGAGTTACAACTACAGGTTAAATAGAGTTTTAACTCCAAACATCAATCTAGAGCAGGTTTTGAACTGAAGCTCTGCATGTGTATTTAGGCCTACAGCAGCTTTTTTAGGGATGTTTGAATCTATAGTTGCTATGCAGGGTATTGTTCAATTAAAGGAACATCTAGACAGCTCTCCCGTTTGGAACACTTGTAGAAATTAAATGGATCACATGCAGTTTGACATTTTGAAAAATAAAAGAATAATTGGAAACCATATTGGTTTTGCCTTTTAAAGTGAAGATTCAAGCTAACCCTGTGAAGCTTAGCTGGAACCAGAATCTGGAATTTGGGTCCAGATTTCATCCCCCCACTGCTTTCTCAGAAAACTAGAGTTTTTCCTTCTTTGATGATAAAGTTAACTCTTTCACTGCCACACACTTCTCATTAGACATCTGATGCACCTCTAGCTCGATGTTTTGAAGTACTGAGAACTTAGTCAAATTCATATGAGGGGAAACAGTTACCTAGTATGGCAGACTCTTTAGTTCAAAATTTTCTTCTACAGACCACAACCTCGTTAGCAGCCAAGTTCACTGCTTCATGTTCTTTGAAGAAAGACTTTCTGGAGGAGTTCAGCTACCTGCCAAGGTGAGACAGAGGGTGAAGGTGGGTTTCTCAGACCCCTCAGCCTCCCTTCCAAAAACCAATGAGCCCACAGGCTTTCACACGGTCTCTATTCCTGTGCAAACACTGTCGAAACCAAATGGACTGAAACCTTGAGATCAAGGGGTTTCTGATGCCCTGCAGGTCTGCAGTCCTTTCATGTAAAGCAAGTGCATGCTGTGGGCAGAACAGATCATTCATCAGAGAAGCCACAAGTTCTGATGTATGCGCAATCTCTTAAACATTTTAACATCCCCATTAAATGTTGTCTCATAAGATAAAAATTAACTTTTTCTCACATTCACTAGAGCTGAACCTGAGACAAAATCACAGATGTTCCTAACCTAAGTTCAAAAGTCAGCTTGAACCATTATTTTCCAGAAATGTGTTTCAAAAGAAATCCAAAGAGATGGCCCTTGTCCTGATTTAATGGACACTGCCAGAGGCTGCAGTGACATTGAGAGACCCTCAGTCCAACTTACCACAGACCTTTGGTCCAATTCATATATCTATAAATATGTGAAGGATTCATGTGCTCCACAGAATCTGCTGAAGACTAAAACTCATATAAACCATCCCAAAGACACAATGTTCCGTAACTAATACTGCCATGGTAGCATTATTACCTGACCTGGATCATGCTCATGGCCTGGCAAGGAGCATGTTTCCCTCTCTTTCCAAGTTACCTGAGCCAGAATATACCCCAGCTTGTTTCCTATGATCAAATTTCTTTTTGAAAAACCATGTGCAATTTCTGCCTGCAGCTTCCTCCACCTGAAGATCAAAGCCCTAAATTGCATACAGTTCACTTCTCTGAAATGCCAGCTTCCTTGATATAAATGACATGCACATTTGGTATAAGTTTAATTTCATTTTGTATTTTAATTTGCAATCTCAGATACCAAAGAAAGCCAAGCTGGCAAAAGCCAGCTTGTAAACCCATTGAAGTGGAGTTTTCAATGGTTTACATAAATCAACCCATAATAGACTTTATTTAAATCTCTAAGTGTATAAAACACTGCAGTTTGTCAATGTGGTATTTCACAACATGAACTCAAGTTGATGCAGAGACTCAAATCCTTGTTTATTGTCACCAAGCCCTTTTTATCCCCTTGTTCGGTACTTTCCCAACCTGCACATACATACAACGTTCAATCTCATTGGCCATTGTGAAACTCTCCAGATAAATAGTCCAATCACAATGTTGCAGACCCTCTGGCTTCCAACTGAGATTTCCACCACAGCTACATCCTGGCCCATCCTCCCAAGGCTGCCTGTTTACCTTCCCTGTCCTTCAACATTCCAACTCATTGCCTCAGGGCTTGTCAAGCACCAAGGCCTCAGAGCTCATTCCCAAAATCTTTTTCATGCAAAACTTATCACCTTCACTCCCCACATGTCAAAGCAAGATAGACTCATAGAATCATGGAATCGTTTAGGTTGGAAAAGAATTCTAAGATCATTGAGTCCAAATGTTAACCCAGCACTGCCAAGTCCACCATTAAACCATTTCACACACCTACCCATTTTTTAAATTCTTCTCAGGATGGGGACACCACCAGTTCTCCAGGCAGCCTGCTCCAATACTTGACAATCTTTCCGATGAAGAATTTTTTCCTAATATCCCATCTAAACCTCCCCTGGCACAGCTTGAGGCCATTTTGTCTTGTCCTGTGCCTTGTTATTTGGGAAAAGAGACCTACATCTCCCTCACTACAACCTCCTTTCAGGTAGTTACAGATAGTGATAGGGTCTCCTCTGAGCCTCCTTTTCTCCAGACAAAACAATGCCAGTTCCATCAGCTTCTTCTCACAGGACTTGAGCGCTATCTAAACCCTTCACCAGCTTCCTTGCTCTTCTCTGGACATGCTCCAGCACCTTAATGTCTTTCTGATAGTGAGGGGCCCAAACCAACGTAGTATTAAAGATGCAGCCCCACCAGTGTTGAGTACAGGGAGACAACCACTGCCTTCATCCCACTGACCATAGTATTTGTGATACCAGACAGGATGCTATGGGCTGCCTTGGTCATAATTCTCATTTATTAATGAGAATATAGGAAAGTAAAATGAAGTAACATTAAAAAGTACACGGGAGCAGGATATAAACAAAATTGTGTCTCTACTAGTTGCCATCAGTCATAGTGAACCATCTTGGACTAGTTGACCACTGTAGGGGTAGATAGTGGGTCTGAATTTTATTTTAGCAAGGCGATCACTTGCAAACAAACACTCACAAACACAAATAATTAATTGGGATTTACTTCCACAGTACTAGTGTTACTCTAATCTGGTCATTATTTTCATAAAATCATAGAATCATAGAATAGTTAGGGTTGGAAAGCACCTTAAGATCATCTAGTTTCAACACCCCTGCAATAAGCAGGGACACCTCACACTAAACATGTCACCCAAGGCTTCATCCAACCTGGCCTTGAACACTGCCAGGGATAGAGCACTCACAACCTCCCTGGGCAGCCCATTCCAGCATCTCACCCCCCTAACAGAAAGAATTTCTTCCTTATATCCAATCTAAAACCTCTCCTGTTTAAGTTTGAACCCATTACCCCTTGTCCTGTCACTACAGTCCCTAATGAAGAGCGCCTCTTCAGCATCCCTATAGGCCCCCTTCAGATACTGCAAGGCTGCTATAAGGTCTTCACGCAGTCTTCTCTTCTCCAGGCTGAACAGCCTGTCTTTGTATGGGAGATGCTCCAGTCCCCTGATCATCCCCGTGGCCCTCCTCTGGATTTGTTCCAAAAGCTCCATGTCCTTTTGATGTTGAGGACACCAGAACTGCACACAATACTCCAGGTGAGGTCTCACGAGAGCAGAGCAGAGGAGAGGGTCAGGATCACCTCCTTCGATCCGCTGGTCATGCTCCTTTTGATGCAGCGCAGGATATGGTTGGCTTTCTGGGATGCAAGCGCACACTGGCAGCAGCTCATGTTCATTTTCTCATCGACCACCACCCCCAAGTCATTCTCCACAGGGCTGCTCTGAATCTCTTCTCTGCTCAACCTGTAGCTGTGCCTGGGATTGCTCTGACCCAGGTGTAGGACCTTGCACTTGTGTCCTGGGTTCAGCAATTGCAGTCAGTTTTTCTTCTCTTTAGTAGCTGGTGTTTTGACTTAACTCAGGAACAAGGCTGATAAGACCAATGTTTTTAGTTGTTGCNTCTTCCCTTTAGTAGCTGGTGTTTTGACTTAACTCAGGAACAAGGCTGATAAGACCAATGTTTTTAGTTGTTGCTAAGCAACGTTTGCCCTGACCAAGGACTTCGTGAGTCTCATGCTCTGCTGGGGAGGAGGGGAGGCCGGGAGGAAGGAGGGACAGGACCCAAACTGACCAAAGAGGTATTCCATACCATAGCACGTCATGCCCGGGGGGTAACTGGGAGTGACCCGAAAGGAGAGGGAACTTCCCGGTCAGGCTCGTTTTCAGCAGGTGGTATCGTACCCTCTTCCCTTGTTTTCCTTATCGTTATTATTATTGGTGATAGCAATAGTGATTTGTGTTATACCTTAGTTGCTGGATTGTTGTTATCTCAACTCATGGGAGTTGCATTCCTTCAGTTCTCCTCCCCATTCCTCCGGGAGCAGGGAGGAAGGAGGGGAGGGCAAGAAAGGGGGGTTGAGTGAGTGGACAAGCTGCATGGCTGAGTCTAAACCACAACAACTTGTCATGGTTAAACTTCATGAGGTTGGCATCAGCCCACCTCACAAGCGTGTCAAGGTCCCTCTGGATGGCATTCCTTCCCTCCAGCATATCCACCGAACCACCCAACTTGGTGTTGTTGGAAAACTTGCTGAGGGCGCACTCGATCCCACTGTCCATGTCAGCGACAAAGATGTTAAACAAGACCGGTCCTAACACCGATCCCTGATGAAAACCACTCGTCACTGGTTTCCAGCCAGACACTGAGTCATTGACGACAACTCTTTGCGTGCAGCCATCCAACCAGTTCTTTATCCATCGAGTGGTCCACCTATCAAATTGATGTCTCTCCAATTTCGAGACAAGGATGTCGTGTGGGACAGTGTCAAATGCTTTGCACAAGTCCAGGTAGATGAGATCAACTGCTCTACCCCTGTCCATCAGTTCCGTAGCCCCATCATAGAAGGCCACTAAATTGGTCAGGCAGGATTTCCTCCTAGTGAAGCCATGCTGGCTGCCACCAAGCACCTTGTTGGTTTTCATGTGCCTTAGCATGCCTTCCAGGAGAATCTACTACAAGATTTTGTCAGGCACAGAGGTGAGACTGACTGGTCTGTAATTCCTTGGGTCATTCATTTNGGATTTCCCCCTAGTGAAGCCATGCTGGCTGCCACCAAGCACCTTGTTGGTTTTCATGTGCCTTAGCATGCCTTCCAGGAGAATCTACTACAAGATTTTGTCAGGCACAGAGGTGAGACTGACTGGTCTGTAATTCCTTGGGTCATTCATTTTCCCCTTCTTGAAAATGGGGGTTATATTTCCCTTTTCCCTGTCATCGGGAGCTTCACCTGACTGCCATGATTTTTCAAATATGATGAACAGTGGTTTAGCAACTTCATTTGCCAGCTCCTTCAGGACCCGTGGATGGATTTCATCAGGTCCCATGGACTTGTACACGTTCAGGTTTTTAAAATGGTCTCGAAACAGGTCCTCTCCTACACTGAGCCCAAGGTCTTCATTCTCACAGTCCCTGCATCTCACTTCCAAGACTTGGGTGGTGCATTCAGAGCCTTTCCCATTGAAGACTGAGGCAAAGAAGTCATTCAGAACCTCAGCCTTCTCCAAATCCTGCATAGCCAGTTCACTCGATAGCTTCCAGAGGGGGCCTAAGTTGTTCCTGGTCTGTCTTTTATTTGCAATATACCTGTAGAATCCCTTCTTGTTATCCTTAACATCCTAGCTAAGTTTAATTCTAACTGGGCCTTAGCTTTCCTTACGTGGTCCCTAGCTTTCCGGACAACATCCCTGTATTCATCCCAGGCTGCCTGTCCTTGCTTACACCTTTTATAAGCCTCTTTCTTCCTTCGAATTTTCCTCAGCAGCTCCTTATCCATCCTGGGAGGTCTCCTGGCCCTCCTGTTGCACTTCCTTCTAGTTGGGATGCAGCACTCCTGAGCTTGGAGCAGGTGATCCTTGAATATTATCCAACAGTCATGGGCCTCCCTGCCCTCTAAGGCTATATCCCATGGAAACTTCCTAAGCAGGTTCCTGAAGAGGCCAAAGTCTGCTCTGTTGAAGTCCAGGGCAGTGAGTTTGCTGCACGCTCTTCTCACTGTCCTGAGGATCTCAAATTCTACCATCTCATGATCACTGCATCCAAGGCTGCCCTGGAGCATCACATTTCCAACCAGCCCTTTCCTGTTGGTGAGCACGAGGTCAAGCAGGGCACCTCTCCTTGTTGGCTCCCCTCTTACTTGCAGAAGGAAGTTGTCTTCCACACAATTGAGGAACCTCCTGGATTGCTTGTGCCAGGCCGTACCGTTGGTCCAACAGACGTCAGGGTGGTTGAAGTCCCCCATGAGAACAAGGGTGTGTGAGCTTGAGGCTTTTCCTATTGCTCTGTGGAGCACTTCATCCACAGAGTCCTCTTGATCAGGCGGTCTGTAACAGATCCCCACAGTTATGTGTTTCATCGCTGTTCTCCCTTTAACCCTGACCCACAAACTCTCTGTTAACTGCTCACCTGTCTCCAGACAGAGTTCCATAGTCTCCAGCCTATCCCTAACATAAAGGGCAACTCCCCCTCCCTGCCTACCAGGCCTGTCTTTCCTAAAAAGCCTGTAACCTTCCATTCCAACACTCCAGCCATAGGAGCCATCCCACCATGCTTCTGTGATGCCTATTATATCATACCCCCACAGATGGGCACACATCTCTAATTCCTCTTGTTTGTTTCCCATGCTATGGGCGTTTGTAGAGAGACACCGGAGCCGAGTTTCAAATGAGGCCAGCGCGTTGGTTGGAGCAGCTGGAATGTCGCTACGTCACTCCGAGCATTTTTTATAGGTGGTAGCAACCAACTGGGTGTGTTGAGGTGGAACCATGCCCCCCTCCCCCAACACATCTAGTTTAAAACATCATGCTCTTCTACCAGCTAGTGTTCCAAACTGGGAACATCAAAATGTTTTGACTGTTTTATCCTCAGAGATCTATGAGGGTCTGTGAGTTATCAGTCATCCAGATTTTTACAAAAAGAGCATCTCTACAAAATAGTCTAGGTAAATAACTTGGCATTGCTAGCAATAAAATTATACTGTATGGGACTTTTATGAGTTAAATGGATTTAGGTATAATAAAAATACCTTACCCTCAGTTTCATGTTACTCAGATGGCAGGAATTAGTGCTAAAGTTTTGACAGACCTTAAATTAAAACAAACAAGTAGACAAACAAAACAAACAGAAAAAAATCAAACAAAATCCCTAAGCTCTTTAGTTAGCTTCAGTTTCTTCCAACCTTGCAGTAATGTGTGTTTTCCTTATGTGGTTGGGGGGAAAAATGAATAGTTACCATGGAAATTGCCACAAATCTTTTTATTTCAGGCTCCTTCAAGCTACAGAGCATGTTTATAAAGACACATAGAATCCACTCATCATTAAAGCTAGTGATGAGAACTTAGGCAGCAATATAACTACAATGTTTTCCCAAGTTTTACAGTGTCTTTCACAATAATTTGCTCTGCTCCCTTTCTCATTACAAAGGCAATATTAGAATTATAATGACTTACATGCTCTGTCATACTATACTACTCTGACCTTTTCAGTATGTTGCCTTTTGAAAGCTTGACAAGGCCACCAGTTCTGAGCGTGTTAACATGGCAGAAAACTGGGACCAGGGAAGGAAGAAGTGGCTGACAGCAACAGACTCTCTGCCAAATTCTTTTAAGCCTTAAATAACCTTACTCTAACTCATCATTTTTTTGTGTGTATTTAAACAGATTTCCTGTCTTTCCTCTGGCACTTTGTATCCCTGGAATTGTACCAGTCATCCAGTGCAATGACTTATCTGCAGTAGGTGCATTGCAAGGCAAGAAGTCTACACCAATACTCTGCTGTCTGAATATCAGTTTGGCTGTCTGGATTATTCATCAGCTCAGGAAAAACATCAGAATTTGGTCCCAGATGACCAGAGGTCTCTTTTCTCAGCATGTATTACTTTTTTTTTTTTTTTTAATTTGTTTTTTAGACACT
>NDXB01005367.1:143176-155241 GCA_002631895.1 Agapornis roseicollis
TTTTTTTTTTTTTTTTTTTTTGCGTTGGCAAACTTTTCTACCACAAACCTGTGAGTTCACAAACCATTTTGTGCAATATCCAGCCAAAACTTTTCCAGTCACGAGTGGCTAAGGTCAAGATTTCTATTTCTAGTCATGTATGGCTCTGGCCAGATTCCTGTTGAATGACAGTATGTTGCTGTTAGGTACAGGCACCTTGAGAAGAGACAAAAATGAATTCTCATGCATACCTTCATATGATATTTTTAGCATTAATATTTTCTGCTTCAACACTACCTTGAGAAATATCTCCACTAGCCACAGCAGAACCTCATCTCCTCTGGAACAACATCCTTATGAGTATTAACTAATTAGTATTCAGTACACATACATAGCACAGGCTTTACTATCCACAGAAATTCCATTCTCTTTGGGATGGAAACAAGGTGCAACTAATAACTTCCATGGAAACTGCGTGACAGTAGAATGAAACTGAGGAAACTGCTGGGTTTTGTGCACAAATAGGCAATACTTCCACTTCACTGGAGGTTGTTGTCTCTTTGTTGAGCATAAATATGTAAAGTCCCTTCAATTGTACCTGTAGCTGGTCAAATTTTGCTTGCTTGTTTTGGTTTAGTTTAATTTCTTGTTTGGAAAGTTGTTGTTTTGTTGGATTTATTGTTGCAAGTCATAATTGACAATTTTTCAAAATTTCTCCTAAAATATCAAAAGCTGGAAGTCCTTACTTGCAAACAACAAAGAGAAAGAACCATGCACTGTAAACCTCTCTCTGGGGTCCAGCAACAGTTGCCCACAGTCTCACCAACAGCCCGTGCATAAGCCATGACAAATGAGTGATGGGAACAGCACAAAGGGTGGCAGATGTGGTCCTCATTTTGCTCAGCAGTTTTCACATCTACATTTTTCCCCAGGTCTGGGGCAGTTCTCACACCAAAACTGTTGTAGTGAGTAGTAGCACTGGGAGCTCTGTAGCCAGGAGGTCCTTCTCGGAGGAGGTTAATCCAAATCCTGTCAGGATATGGGGCCATGCCCCAGGGAAGTCCCCATTAGCGATCAGTGCAGGAAGCTGAACTCTCCAGAAACTGAGTCCACCCACTTCCAGTAGAATCTTTCTAAAAAAGAAAACATTTCCTTTCAGCTACTTGTTTTTGGCACATCAGGATTTTTGAGGTAAAACATTTCCAAACTGTAAATCCGTCAGATAATTCCTCAGTTCCAAGTTCCTCAATATCCAAGAAATAAGATATGACTGTGGCTGGGAAGTGCAGTCAAAAGAACACTACCACCTATAGCCTTTCCTGCATACTTCCATGGCATACCTATTTTTCCCTGGATGACTCCCAAATTCAGAAAATTCTCTCCCTTTGCTTAGTAAAATCCAGTGTCTAAGCTGTACAAGAAACTAGGAGCACAGGCCAGAAAAATTAACGGTTCTTCTAAGTAAGATATTATTATTCTTTACAAGAGAAAAAAAAATAGGCTCATCTCTGAAACTAAGAAATGTATTTATTGTTCCAAATTTTGAGGCAATATATTGTGCCTCAATATATTTTGAGGTTATATATAAGGTTGTTCTGGAGTTTTACTGGAGATTGATATAATGCCAGAATGCGCTAAATTCTCATTCTTAAGTGAATGACCACTGCATAGAGCTGCCAACCAAGAATTTTTCTTATGATAATAAAGAACTTGCCAGGATAACTCTCAGTAAAAAATGGCGCTGATAAATACATCAGTTTAAAGATAACCAACACAGGACTTATATTGTTCACATGTGATTTTATTTTTATGTTTTCCTTGCTTGCCTTCTTCTTCCAAAGAGGTACTTTAGTCTTGTCCTATCACTACAGTCCCTAATGAAGAGTCCCTCCCCAGCATCCTTATAGGCCCCCTTCAGATACTGGAAGGCTGCTATGAGGTATCCACACAGCCTTCTCTTCCCCAGGCTGAACAGCCCCAACTTTCTCAGCCTGTCTTCATACAGGAGGTGCTCCAGTCCCATGATCATCCTTGTGACCCTCCTCTGGACGTGCTTCAGCAGTTCCATGTCCTTTTTATGTTGAGGACACCAGAACTGCACACAATACTCTAAGCGAGGTCTCACGAGAGCAGAGTAGAGTTTCAATGTATGGCAGCTCTCTTTGACACAAGTTATCAGGCAAAAGCAAGGGTCATGCAGCACACACTNTGTCCTTTTTATGTTGAGGACACCAGAACTGCACACAATACTCTAAGCGAGGTCTCACAAGAGCAGAGGTGAGGGGCAGGATCACCTCCTTCAACCTGCTGGTTCATCCTGTCTCTCCATGCAAATGCTACAGCACACACTGAAAACTTCACCAAGTCAATGATCACACATGGCTTTACAAAAATTATATCACAAGTTGAACAAAAACCCACAGCAAACATAGAGGTACCAAAGGTATTATGGAAGTGTCCCCTGCCTATATTCAGAATTGTCCTGGGTCTTTGGAGGGGTACATTGCCAATTGCTCATTTTAAAAAATGTTGAAAAATGAAGAAAAAGCAGAAATATGAAAACAAGATTCAGCTGCTGAAGCAAAGCCACAAATATCACTAAAAACTTTGCCTGATTCCTCTTCCCGCTTATAAACATTCAGCAGTCAGTCTGAGCAGAGAACAATTTCACTAATTGGGATTTTAGGGTCTTTCCCAGGGGTTATTAGTTGTTAGCAACAAAACTCAGGTGAGAGCCTGCTCCAAACAGTACCCCCTTGCTCTTGAATTACAACCCAGTAACATAGCCCACAGCATTATACTACTCCACTTGATCCTTATTACTGAAAACTTAAGCATTCACATCCCAGTTGTCTGGTCTTTCATAAGAAATAAAGTTATACCTATTTAACTTCTCTTTTAATATTTGTAGAATGCCATCAATCTTTGCAGTGACCTTGTTTTAATTGTTGGGACTCTAAATTCTGTACAGATGTTATTACTATGAATTTAACTTTATATAGCAAGAAATTTAGTACTGCCATATGCTGTCTTTTATGAGCTTGCAGCTCGCAATGAATATCCATGACTAATGCTTTTCACCCAGGTAAACCCATGATTATGGCAGGTAAAAAGTTTACTAAACTTCATTGCAAAACTTTGAGTAATTTTATCAACAACTAAAGCAAACATATCCCCTGCCTCTGAATTGATATAAAAAATTACTTAGCTTCATTTGATATGTACCCACATAGAATCATAGAATTGTTAGGGTTGGAAAGGACCTTAAGAACACCTAGTTCCAACTCCAAAAAAAATTCTTTATTTATTGATTGCATATGACAGGGTATAAGATGATTTTTCCCTGACGCCTAGTACAAGTCAAACATTTTTATATTTTGCTGATAGCTTGTGGTTGTGTTTTGGGTGGTGGTTATTTTGTTAAATAAATCAGGACAAAACTCTTTGAAGGAATTAGCCCAGGAATTATAATAGGAATTAACCAGGTGCTAGAATTCAAATTCATCTATTGAGTTTGTGGTTTCAGACATTTTAAACAATTGGTATAAAACAGTAGGGAATACCTATTTTTAAGTAACTCAAGGATATGAACCACATATTAGTCACTGTCCAAATTAAGCCTTATCCGATAGGAAATTTAAAATTGAAAATTTAACTTCCAAAAAGTAGAGAAGTGAATTAATTCTGCAGTCTAAGTAGCTACTCACTCACAAAAATGTGGAGAGGACCTATTCCTTCAGAGAAGAGCTGAGCTATGGACTGTGTATTGACTGTGTAGTCTACAGGGCTGGTGATGGTCACAGTGCCATGCGAATCAAGGAAATGTAAGGTGTCTAAGGTTGCAAGAGTTGTTGCAAGATCTTGTTAAAGTTTAAATGAAGATGATCTGCCTTTGACAGTCTGCTGACATACTGAAATCCAGAGATGCATCTTCCTCTGGGAGGAAGACGAGATACCACTAGCCTGAAAATTAATTCAATTAATATTAAATAATGCACCTTTGCATTATAACTGTAAGTGCTTTCTTTCTAGAGTATGGACTTGCATCCTGCTCTGTACAGGGAATGTCCACCACCATGGAAGGTAGGAATCAGCGTGACAGCAGGAAGTCTACCCTTCTCCTGGGATTATTTATTAGGCCAGTGGTGAGTAGCTGATTTTTTCCAAGGGTGTTTAAAGTAAAGTAACTCAAAAAGTATTGACTATTTTCTTGTAGATCTTTTTAGTGGGTAATGAGATATGAAAGGCAAAGCAGTAAATAGCAAATTACAAGGCCTGAATGTTGGCTTTAACCCACTCAATATTAGCCTGCTGACATATGAGTAATGATACAGGTGACTTATCAGGGCAGATGAAGGTCATACCCCACACTGTATCGTGACTGCCATAATACCCACAAGTAAAATCAATGATATGTCTTGCTAGAAAATCACACTGACAACCAGAAGTACTGAAACTCTTTACCATTGACCATTTTCCATGCTGCAACTCAATATTAGCTAACATGGAAAAGAAGAGCACAGTGAGGTGATATTTTGTTTTTCCTTTAATCAGTAAGAGATCAAAAGTGAGGAGAGAGTAAATACTTGATGGTGGTAACATGTGAGTCCATTTGTTCAGCACTGAATAACACTGTTTTTCTCAGATATTAAGTAAAAAAAGACCTAAGAAATAGCAAAGGAATACTGGTCCTGCATCATTATTTTTTTGTCAGCATTGCAGGAAATGTATCAGATGATCCAATTACTGCCTCTTTAGAGTGTGCTGAGTGTTAAGGAAGAGGTGCTCACCTCACTGTACAACTAACCAATCTCAATCTTGCATGCTCAATGAAGTAACACAAAATAAAACTGCTATGAGGTGAAAGTGAAGTTTTCTGGGCATGAATCTTTCCTCTTCTTCTCATGTGGTCATGTTTACTCTGCAAAGTGAAAGCAATATTTGCCAAGATGATAACAGAAGCTGAGTCCTCACACACAACTGATGAACAGCCAAGCCCTCTCCAGTTAACCTGTCTACCTAAAGGCATAGCCCATACAGGCTTTTTCATTCATCTGGGGAAGAAATATGAGACTTTTTCACCTCTACATAGGACAAAGCTTAGACTCATGATGACCAGTGACAGAGTCCCCCTAGGAAATTCTTAGCTACTATTATGATGATACCATGAAGATAGGCTAGTATGAAGCGTGACATACTTGATAGACTAGTATGAAGATAGGCTGGGAAAGTTGAGCCTGTTTGGCCTGGAGAAGAGAAGGTTGCGTGAAGACCTCACAGCAGCCTTCCAGTATCTGAAGGGGGTCTATAAGGATGCTGGGGAGGGACTCTTCATTAGGGACTGTAGTGATAAGACAAGTGGTAATGGGTTCAAACTTAGACAGAGTAAGTTTAGATTGGATGTAAGGAAGAAGTCCTTTAAGGGTGGTGAGGCACTGGAATGGGTTGCCCAGGGAAGCTGTGAATAGTCCATCCCCGGTGGTGTTCAAGGCTGGGTTGGACAGAGTCTTGGGTGGCATGGTTTAGTGTGAGGTGTCCCTGCCCATGGCAGGGGGGTTGGAACTAGATGATCTTAAGGTCCTTTCCAACCCTAACTATTCTATGATTCTATTAACACTATAGTTCTGGAAAACCACTATGCTAGGAAAGTGTTACCAACATAGCACCAGAGATATCACTACAGCTACTAAAAAGCCATCCTTGTTTTACTCAGGCATTCTTTCACTGAATTATATCAATTAACATTTGGGTCTAGCCTCTTTTATTTTTTCTGCCTCAGATACTGCAATTTCCATGTCTGTTTTGTTTGATTGTAATTTAAAATTTTTATGTTACTGCTGTTTTTTTTCACTGAAAGATATATATTTATTCCCAATTAATTTATTTTCAGAGTTAATAGTCCTAACTATAAAGACCTAACAGTCAAATGTACCAAAATCAGCCATTGAGATGAGAGATGTTTATGCAGCACTTCTGCTAACGCAGTTTGAATTTAGCACAAGAGGAATTTATGCAAGACTCTGCCACCACAGCTATGCTTTAGAAGACCTTTTCTGATTTTGGCTGAAGCAAATATTGAAACTGATTTTTATCTGAAGCTCTAAAATCTGGAAAGCATAATAAAAAGGTACAACTCCCTTATCAAATTTCATTTCCTGCTTTGTATTTACTGGATTTATCCTAAACTGAATTCTGCAGTCTCTCCTGAAGGCCCTGTTATCCTCTTGCATGGCTTTTTTTCATTTAAAGAACAAAAAACATGTAAGTTCTTTCCCATATTTTTGCTGATGTGAGGTGAATGGTGAATTTGCTGTTCCTCTACAGCTGACAGAGCTTTTGGCACCTAAAAGAGAGAAGCCAGAGTCTCATCTTTACTCTTGCCTGTGGCATTTCCCTTAGCCTCCATTTATAGAGATGCACACAGGAGATACCACCACATCAAGAAAGAACAACAGTTCATTAACCTCAGTTTAGGTGAAAAAATGGGAGAAATGCCACACCTGCAGGACAGGAGAAATGCAGGAAAGAGCTTTATGTATTTCTCAGCTTCTGATAGGACACATACACAGAAAAGAAGAAAGCAGTTGTCCTCTTTATATGCAATTTTTCACCCATATATATATATAAATCAATATAGTAGTATTGTAAATAAATACATTTACATAAATATATATCAATAGCTTTGAAACCCCTACTTTACGCTTCCTCCTGGAATGAGGTGGGTGAAGCTGGCTTCTGTGTCATATGAACACAGATTCCAAATAATATCTTGAAAGAAAAGCTAGCAGAGATCTCTGCTGTTCCCATTTCAGGTTAAAGTTCTTTGACCTGAGTGAAAGCTTCATCTGAGCTAGGGACTCCAAGATTAGACTCAGGGGAAAGAATTTCTTGCCCCTTATTTCAACTAGAAGTAGAAAAACCAGAGAGATACATGAAAAAGCAGGAAAACTTTTATAAACTGTGGTCTATGGTAAACTTGTTAAATTTCATTCTACCCAAATTCATTCCTCTACAAGCAGGTGGCAAAAGGGAGAAGATACATCTGAGTTTGTTAGCTGATAATTTTTAGCCATTAATGTAACCTTGTAAAAAAGACATGATCTCAGGGTGCATCAGGTGAATTTTTTCCAGAATGAAATGGAAATGTCATGGTAGAGAGGGTTGGTAGATCCTGCTTTGAAATATCTGGTGAAGTTTAGCTGAAGAAAACTGGTTCACTGTTAGCGAATATAAATATCAGGGAGGAGAAAACATTATCCCAGCTAAAGAGCAATCTGGAGATAAAAGAGTAAGAAAAGGAAAAATAATGTCAGTATAAACTAGTCATGTGTTTGCAGTACAAAGTAGGGAGAAGGTCTTCAAACAGAAAACTGAGGCTGTCAGGAAACCTAATTTATCTCAAGTTATAACTAGCTAAATTTTCAAAAATAATAACTGAAGTGCAGCAGCAAGAGGACCTGAAGATCGGAGGTTCCCTTCCAGCCTTGTTTCTATGTCCCTACCCAGCCAGTTTTGCTTACCCCTGTTAAATACACTGCACAGCTCTTAGCAGTCAAAAAATAACTCCTGCTTATTGACACAAAACATATCTAAATTAAATCTAAAGTACCAAAAAGTTAGAGTTGCTGGTTAATAAGTAGCACCATGTCTATTGCAGCGCTTATGCTCCAAGCAGCTCGGAGCACATCTACTGGGGCAGCTAAAGAAATAGGAACTGGAGGGTTGCTCTTATGAGTCAGTCTGTTTGGAAACCTTTACATATTAAGAAATAAAACAAAAGAAAGACAACAAGAACATGGAAAAAAAAGTGTCAAAATTATCTTAGAAAAGCATGTTATGTCTCTTAAATATACAACAAAACACAACTGGCCTTAAGATAATTGTCCTCTGTTTTATTAACTTAGATCACTTCTCAGTTCTGTATTCATTTCATTAGGATTGCAATTACTGGCTCCAAAAGAAGTAACCATCTAACTATAAACTTCTGATTTCCCAGTGTATTTTGTCTGAGTCCCTTTGATGGAGACAACCAGAGTTCAGTGGGTCTGAGCCTACCACTGAAACTAACGGCAATAGACTTAAGTCTCCTTGTCCATAGTGTGTCCAAAGGATACTCATTTTCTTCTCAGCACTACAATTTCTAACAGATGTTCAGGCAGCTGTGATCTACCTAATGAACTGAACTAGAGAGCTGTGTTGAGAAAAAAATGTGGGCAGTCTGTGTTACCCACTGAGGTACCAGCAGCATTTCAGTTGGTACTTCCAGGGGCTTCTGTGCTTCTGGTATTTTCTTTTGTATCCTGAAAAAACACAACATTGTAGGGGAGAGAGGAGAATATTCTCCCTTTGGCCTATAGGTTGAAAGGAATTTGAATAATAAATCATGGAAATCATTCTTCTACAGGTCTTCATAAGGCCACCACAAGTTGTCCCATGATCAGACTGCTTCTTAGCTTAGATTTTGTAACATACTGATCAATATCCTAGAGGATGAGAGCTCAAAACCTTTGGTTTGAGCCTATTGTAGCTAGAACAGGGTTAAGGTATGGGAATTTCAGTTGTTTTCTTTTCATAACTTTTTGCAATATGTTATATTTTATTTTCACTATCACTGGAGCCAGGAAAGTTACATCTGTCATGAGTAACTTCTGCAAAAATATGATAGTGGAGACCAAAGAATAACAAAAATGCTTTTACACTGAGAGGCCTCTCCCTATAATAACAGCATTCATCAATAATCGTAATAGCAAGTGGCAGCAAGACTTAAGTGTCCTTAAACTACCTTTATGCCTCTCTACAGTTATATTGTCCCATTCTGCAGACAAAGTTAAGATCTCCCTGACCTACAAGGGTATGCAGAACTCACTTGGACCCTAAGAAGATGATTATTTTATTTATCATATTTTAGGAATAGGATTGCAAATATAATGCTTCAAAACCCTTTATAGGTTCATTTTTTTAGCTCTTCATTTGCTGTGTTTCATTAGGTTAAACCAGTGGCAGCTTTAATTGCACTTACAAGGAATGTTGCTAAAATGGGCACAAAGTTCTAAACTCAATGTTTTCTTCATTATTTTGCAACTTTGGGAGCCTGCCAACATCATAGCAAGATTTGGCATGCATTTACCTGGAAAGAATGAGGGACTTAATATTTCATTTCAGCTTTGAAAAGTTTTCTTCTCTCTACCTCCACCCAAAAAAAAAAAAAGAGCAAGCAGAGGAATTAGAGGTATAGTTAAAGGGCAAGGCCAGTCTCTCTGACATTGGTAGAGATCAACACAGTCAACAAGCTTCTGGGGAGCTCTCCTTGAGAGCAAGAGCAACTCCATCACAAGTGACTGCATCTTTGTGTAGCTGCCCCTCCATTCTCTGTGAATTTGGGTGTACAAGTGATATTTTTACCTGCTCTTCCACCTAAGGTCAATTTGCTACATGAGAAGTTTGTCACACTTGGACTTGGACATGTGAACAGTAAAGGCCAAGCTAATAACCTTACATGCAGTACCTTAATGCCAGGTCTGTATTTAACTCCTGGTTTAGGCCGTTAATACAGAAAACAATCCTCATACAGCTTTTACTTAACGCTTGGAGTTAGTTGCTTGGCAGGCAACTAACAGAATTTTAGTAAATATGTACATTAACTATTTTAATGTAAAATAACAACCTCAAAAAAGGATGAAAACAGAGATTGCCACCACCTACACTTCACCAGAGCCACTGCCCCACAGGTACCTTAGGAAGACATGCTTTTGCTTTTGCTGTGTGCCTGAGGCTGCTCCAACAAGGATTGGACTACACCCACATAAAGCAAATGCTTTCCTTCCACTGGGTTAAAACAAGGGTTTTGTAGGGTTGGGTCCCATCCAGAAAATCATGACATTGAAGTGGAGTTTGTCATCAGTGGGGATGGTACTTACACACTGGAGATGATGCATGGAATCAGGGTGGCTCCTGCTTGCTGTAAGGCTCGAGACCCTAACATCCTTCCTGGGGGTGAGGAAAGAGATACCCACTGCAATGACAAGGGATGGATGCCTCCTCCATACAGATGCTTTAGCTGATGAATAAAAATGTTTTCATGGTTAGATTCCCGGAGCTGTGCTTCCCCTGTTTGCAATGTCTAGCTTTTGCCATACAGCCTGCAAAGACTTGTTAACTCCTATCTCAAGCTACAGTAATCTACCAGGCCTACAATTATAGTGTAGCTATATCAAAGCCTTTTTGTGGATCTGCTCTTCTCTCTGCAGCCTCCTCACTGAAAGGATTAAGCTATTTGGGAAATGAAGTATTATTCGCTATGCATAACGGTGTCAGACACCAGTCCCAAAAAAAGAGATGTCTCAGTATGTTTGGGTTTAATATTCTTATGTCAGTGACAGTGGTAAGAAATGGAAAAAAGTAAAATCTCTCTGAGGTGTGTAAAACAAGCACGGACAAGGTGATAGGAGCGTGACAATAGGAACTGGCAGTGTATCAGCACAGGGGCTGGCATAGCTGGCACCAGGGCTGGCAGAAAACATCTCTACAGAACTGAAGAGAATTCCTGACCTGAAGAGTTAAATTTTGTTCTTTGCCTCAGTGGTATAAATCTGTAGCATTTTGACTGAATCCCATAAAAGTAAATCAGTGTAAGTGAGGCCAGACTGTGGCCTAGCAATCCTGCAGACCAACACAGAGAAAAAGAGACTGTGATACCAGTTAGCAGCAGTTCCCACCACACTCATAGCAGAATAGCATAGAGTCAGCCAGGGACCAGCTGGGAGGGAGCCAGATGGGCAATGAAAGGGGCACAGCGCCCTCCTCAAAAAATAGTTTTTTAATTGTAGGAAATTTTGCAAGACATCCCTGACATAAAGTTAAATTATTTTCATTTCTGCTCAAACAGCAAAAATGTAAATGATGCCGTTTGCACAGACAGGGTTTTTTTAAGTTGTTGCAAGGCTGCACTTAAAAGGGGGCTGGTATTAATCATCTCTACGTAAGGCAAGTTTAAAGGGACATATAAACCACTTATTTGTAGCAGCCGATGGGCAGTGGTCTATTTTGCTGGCTGGTGCTTTTTCAGAGTGGGTATCAAATGGGTCCACGTGGCATGAACAGAACATAGCTCCAGATGGGAGAGCAGTTCCTATCTTTTGCAGAGTAAATCTGCTGTTTGAGACTATATTAGATGACTGAAATTTTATACATATGACTTTGTTGGAGCTGGGATCTTTTCCTTTGAAAATGTGCTACAATAATAATTGCATTTACCAGTTGCCAGTCCTTCTCACAAAACATTTTTTTTTTTTTGTTCAGATTGTGAAATTAATTGTCTCTAGCTAATATAATTAAAAACAAACACTTCTGATTTGAGCAGAGAGAAAGGGGAAGGGAACAAAAAAAAAAAAGCAAACTGCAGCCCTGATTTTCTATTGACAACAAGAAAGCTCTGCCATCCCTGAACTGTTTAATTATTGAAATGAACTGTAACAGTACACTGGATTGTTGCCGAGGTCACTGAGTAGTACTGGATGTCAAGAGGAAAGCAGCAGCTCTGAGAGCCCTCCAACGCCCCAGGCTCCATCCAAAAACCCACACACTTTTTCTCAAGCATTCAGGCTCTGATAGGTAGCCTGATAGCATGGCTGATTTGCTAGTATTACGAAGGTCCAACGGTGCTTGCTTGTTTTAAGACGAGCCAAACTATGCTCTAGTGACCACCATGACGCTGTGATTCCCATGCCCTATCGCATTCCTCTTTCTCAGATCCCAGGCATTTTTTTTTTCCCCTACGTGCAGTCCAGGATGTAGACAAATGAATTCCAAGTGACCTATGTGGGGGTGGACTCTTTGGAAACAAACAACAAAAATAAGATATCTCCTGTCCTCACTTTTTCATTTACTTGTTCCCTGGATACAGTTTATTTGTGGCAATGAAATACACATTGTGTCTCTGGAGCTAGATCCAGCAGCAACATCTTTACTAACCCCTAACATTTGCTAGTTTAGGTTGTTGTATGCTTTTTCTTCTTTCTTTTCCTTTCTTTTTTTTTTTTTTTTTTTTTTTTTTTTTTCTTTTTTTAGTATTTTTTTAATAATTTTTT
>NDXB01005367.1:155354-172937 GCA_002631895.1 Agapornis roseicollis
TTTTTTTTTTTTTTTTCTTTTCTTTATTTCCTATTTCAGACTTTACAAAATAGATCTTGTTTACTATTATCTGATTCTTTGGAAGTCAGTCTGCTCTTTAGAGCCAATGATATCAAGGTTATTGATATAAATGATGGGGGCTTTCCTAGAAAAAGTTTAGGAAACCGGATTTTTATTTTATTTTATTATTTTTTTTTAAATGTGCTTGTACATATCTGCACTGGAAGGAGGACCTGCTGTGTAAATATCTCTGTGCTTGCAAGGAAAGGAAAAAACTTCTTTTGAAACTTCAATGTGAAGAAAATCCTGTAGATGCAAAACCTGCTAAAAAGAAATAAAACTGCAGTTGGGGAACAGACAATAAACATTTCAGATTGCTTTATGGCACACTGTTAGAGGCAACTATCTTGCTTAAGTAGGCATAACATTTTTCATGGTATATATTTAAGGTTTTTTTTATGGTTCGGATCAACAGGAGCTAACCATTGTTCTTGAAGGAGGGCGGAAATAATTTCTGCCTGACCAATGATAGGTAGCAAAAAAGTAATTTAAAAATAGCCTGAGAAACCCACTGCATGGTGAGGCATAATCAGCCTCCAGCCTACCCTGATGCTCATGTTGTGTACTGCATACACTGCCTATGAACGGGAAAAGCAAGAAGGGACCCTTGGGACTAGTTCTGGCCCTGCAGGCACTGATGTAGCTGCACTAATGTCTGAGACTTCTACTGGGGCACCTATGGAAGCACAGACCTGAAATCTGGCGAGAGCAGCACCTCGTGCAGATGGTGCTGGGAAGATGTTTCTGCTGTCAGACATCTGCACCTTTCCCACTGCCGGCATGCTTGAAGTGTCAACGAGCCAACTGGCAGCAGCCTCTTGTTCCTGCTAAGAGTACAAGCCTGCTTTCTTCAGTCAAGGCACTGCCTGATTTTAGGGACATATATCAGACCATCTGGGGCACCACAGCCTCTTTATGGACTTCAGCCATTCTCCGGAGCAGCTCTCGAGGACAGCAAGCTATGCGGTGACATCTCCAAGACTGCCAAGTCTTGCGAGCTTGGAACAATGGAACAAAGAGTAATGGGGAAAGAACAGTCCACAATAATGCATCCAGCATTGTCCTGGATTCCCTTTGGCTTCATTAAAATTAGTGACGTCCTTCAGTCCCGGGTGCACCAGATCCCTTCTGCTTCTGCACAAAGCAGAGCCCAGTGCCACAGAACCCTGCCCTGCAAGCAACTCTCAGCACTTCTGCTCTGCCCCTCATTGACATGATCAACTTCACAACTCCAGGGCCCAAGCTCTGCATGGGAAAATCATGCTGCAGATGCCCTGTCTCTTGTCCCCTTACCATTCCTTTTGTCCCAGAGTCTTTGGTCAAGAGTGGACCCATGCCTGCAAGCTTGCTGCTAGCAGGACTTACAGCTTGTAAATATCTAGCTGTCCAAAGGAAATTTGATCAACCTGATTATTCCCCATAGTGTAGCAACTTGTCCTGTTTCCCAGTTTACTTTTACCTCCTTGGAAACATTCACCATTTACCCCACATGCTCCCACCAGTCACTGGGCCCTCATGGGCACTGGGGGAACAAAACCTTCCCTGGAATATGTACAGTTCCTGCAGAGACATGAGGAGCTAATCTCTTTATAAATTATGTGCATTGAAGTAAGTAATTTAACAGCTTATTCCCCCAGGTAGCCAGTGACCACTGTATGCCCCTGTTATTTAGTTTGACAGTTAAGTTTTCAAAGGCTGTTATTTATTTTAGATCAACTTTTGTATCTTAAAAATTAGTAAGGAATTTCCTTCTGGTTAATTTTTTTAATTGCTAGTTTTTCCACTTGTTTCCAGTGGTCATCTCATCTGCTAAATTTGCTCATCCTTTTCAATGCATCGCTTTGTGAGTCGGAGCTGAAGGGAGAAGGGAAGTGCAGGAGGAAGGGTTGCTAAGAAATTGGAAAACATTATCTAACTAGGTAAGATTAAATATTTGTGTCATAGTTTACAATTATAATAAAATAAACCTAGAAAGTATTTAATGTATGAGAGCATGTACATTAGAAAAAATATTCCTGTAACAGATAACCATATTCTGAACACTAGAATGTTTGTAATTTGTCAGTTTTTCTTTTAATTAAAACTATGAGTCTAGTTCATGATTCAATGTCAACATTTTGGGTGGGGGCTAAAACTGATTTCCTCTTAAATCTGTTGCATTTCTCAGGACAACTGATGGAGTGTGCCTTAGGACTAAGCTCTTGAAACCATGAGGTTTGCTTGTTTCAAGATTAGTAAATCAACAGATATTAGAGTAATAACCGTAATAAGACTCAGGACTTCTAACACTTCTGTAAATGCCCTTTACCAAAACTGCATCAATTTTTCCTCCTAGACAACTCATTTTAATTCACTGCATCATTACCAAGTTGGTCCACTGTAAAATGAATTAAAATGATGCTAGGTAGAAGTTTCATTCTAAATATTTTTCTCAATATAACCCATGAAATATTTAAAGGGATTAAACTATTTTTTTTTTTTTATTTTTTTTTTAACAACACAAATATCTGTCTGGTCTTTCTGTACACATTTCTTCTTTTTTAATAATTTTTATTTGCAACCTTCCTTTGGCAGAATACATACACTTGCATGAGTTAAGGGTATGTCTCCCAGAATAATAGTAGGTATTAACCCGCTCCAGCATCATCTTTGCCAGGGCATGTGCAACTGGTTTTGACCCTCTCTCAATTATATTAGTCACTTAAAATGTAAGAAGAGTGCTAATTCAAGTCAGCATCCACCAAAAAGCACCTGCAGGGTTATGACTCATACACCACAGGACTCTCAGATGGTCTGTTCTTACCCTTTCTCACCATCTAGCTCTACAGTAGGCAGGTACATGATGCCTGTGCATGTTACAGACCTGGTCTCAAAATCTGCCAAACCAACAAAAAATACAAGTGGATTTTGAGGGGGATGGATGGGGGGGGGGAGGAGGCATGGAAGGGAATACATAAAAGGCCATTTGTTAGGGGAGTGATTATCACTGATTTCTGAGAATCTCTCCAACTCATTTTTTTGCCAAGTGATATTCAGCAGAAACCACTGTAGAAGTTTGATGGGTGAGTTAGAAGCATCAGCCCTCATGCCTAACTCAAGAAGCTCATTCCACCCCAGTAATTTATGAAAATGGAAGATAGAGAAAAATTAATTTCAGTAGTCACAAGTGCCGAGTACATTTGCTGCAATGTCTGAGGAGGAGGAGGATGTGCCATTCAGGCAGCTGCAGTTCTAGGACCAGCTTGGACACTCTCAGTTAGGTGCTGAAGCAAAGGCCAATCTGTTCCTTGTGTGTAAATGTGAATGAATTGACAAATCTTTTTGCTGCAAAGTGGATGTTTACAGAATATGATGTTTAATAGGTATTACAGAGTGCATGCCCATGCTTTCATGTCAGGCCCATCTCCCACACCCTCACCACTATGAAGCTGTGTTAAGCTGTATAGGGAGTGAAAATAACCATTACGTTTCTTAAAAATGTTAATAACTTATCATATTTATCTCCAAGCCTTAGTTTCTTCTACCTTGACTGTTTTAACAAATGCTCATGACACTCAATAAAATTAAAACATCAATGAAAAACACAGATCCATATGAAATTTTCCCCAGGGATTAGGAATGGCAAGGAAGCACATGTGGTACAGGAGAATCATGTTCCTAAGTATGTTCAACTTCCCTACTGATAGGGGAGAACAACAATAATCTAATTTACCTGAAATGCTTCTTGGATCAAAGCCTGGGGGATCAAGAGGAAAAGACTGAAAAGTGAGAAAGTCCACTCAGAAAAGATGGTAACTTTCAAATGTATATTGTAATCACCATGGTAGTGAGAAAGAGCTCATACTTGATTCCCTAGGAATTACCTCATGACAAACATGGTGAGAATTACTTTGGAGAGTATGTGAGGAAAAGCACACCATGAGAAAGAAGAGCAGATGCATCTTTAGAGTTTGGTATTCCTCATGCCTCTAACTTCACATGCCCTTTACGCAGTCTTCTACTATTTTTTATACACTGATAATCTATAGGACCTAATTACACAAAGTTTTAAAAAAATCCTTCTATAAAACTCATAATGCCTGATATCTGAGTCACAAGCACAGCTAATGTAATCTAACACATATTGTGGGAACCTACTGCACACAGATATTACCAATTAGCACATGATTTTAACAATCAACATTCATGCAATTAATAGAACACTTCATATTCCTTCTAATTTTGAGCTCTGCATGAGCATATGTTATCACGACGGAATGTGGGATCATTTATTTATACTGGAAGCAAGTCTCCACATAGAAAACTAAGATGCTGAAAGTTAGACTGAAAGTGAAAAAGGCTCAGTTTTGCATTGAGAGAAGAATATTTTTAGTCTGATTTCTAGAAGCTGAGCTGCTCCCTTACCTTTTTGTTGATTCTTGCTGTTAGTGAACTCCTGGGGAGGAAACTGCCCTGATTACAAGCTGGTGAATGCAACCATCGATTAATCAACAATTGGGTAAACACTTCTCTCTGGAACTGAAAACTATAACATAATTAAGACTCCTGAAAAAAAGAAATAACCATAGTGTCTTGCTTAGGTGTTTTTTTGCATTCAGGGTAACTGTAGCTGAGCAGTGCTTTTGCTTAACATGTTTATTGTTATACTTTACTGTGGGAAGAATTATTATTATACTTAAAGGACAGATTAAAAACTAAGGCATAGAGAGATTAAGCCTAGATCCCCACAGTATTTATTTAGCCACCCATTTATACTGAATTCCAGAAGATTTGGGCATTTAATGCCTTTAGGATCCAGTTCTGTCTATCTTATTTGTGGCAGAGGAAGCAGGGAGCTGAACATCTATTTCCCAGAGGCCCAGTAGCTGCCAGCCTATTTTACTTGCCTTTCTCTTTGCTCATCAGTGGCAACATAAGTAAAAAGCAATAAAAACTTATTTTAATTATGGAAGTCATAGGTGTGTTACTAGCTCATTAAGGAGATGAGATGCTTACTAAGAAGATGTTTTCTACAAGTAGACTGCAAGGAATCTTACTGCACTGCTGCAGTAGCTATATTCCTCATCTACTGCTAAGAAGAATAACATCAAAACACAGGGATTCTGCAAGCCTTAGTTTCAGAACACAGACTCACAGAACAGTTTGGTTTGGAAAGGGCCATAACATCACGTAGTTCCAAACCCCCTGCCATGGGCAGGGACACCTCCCACTAGACCAGGTTGTTCAAGACCACATCTAACCTGGCCTTGAACACTGCCAGGGATAAGGCATTTACAACTCCCTTGGGAAGCCTGTTTCAATGCCTTTCCCCTCCTAAAGTAAAGAACTTCTTACTTATACCTAACCTACATTTCCTCGTTTAAGTTTGAACCCATTACCCCTTGTCCTGTCACTATAGTCTTTAATAAAGGGTCCTTCTCCATTATCCTTATAGGCCTCCTTCAGATACTAGAAGGTTGCCATGAGGTCTTCATGCAACCCTCTCTTCTCCAGGCTGAGCAGCCCCAATTTTTGTTAGCTGCCTTGTTACAGAGATCTCTCATGTGTGTTCCCTACAACTGAAGACATTCTACCAGGCCTTTATAGCTAAGCACCCTTCAGCAGCTCCTGTTGAGAGTTGGAGTAGAAAGGTGCCAAGCCAACACCCAACTGTGCTTACCTTACCTTTGGTTTGAAGCTACCTAGTATAATCCTGCTCTTAATATATTCTGCAGAATGCAACAACAGTCACAGTTGTCAGGGAGTTCTCTTCCACTTGCAGAGTGGCAACAGAGGTGGTGTAGGATGCAACATCTGATGGAACGAGCAATGACTTTCTTTCAAGCTGCACAGTGGCTGTCTTCTCCTTGCCTTTCCAGTGGGTTAGCAACAGCCTTTAGTTCCCTTGGGCTTTTGCTTTAGGAACTGCTCTAAGCCACTGCATTGAGAGGCCATTGATGCAGGGAAATCTCTCCAGCAGCTTCAGGAGCTGCAGATGCAGACTCTAAATCATTGCGTTTTTTCCTCTTTCAGGGCAAGCTCCTCAGAGAATTTGGCTTACCACACATTTGACATGCATTTATGTGTTGCAGAACACAAGTAAAATAGTGATACTCTGGGTATAACTGTATTTTGAAAAAAATGTCAGAGGAGTATTTATGTCCCCCATTGCTGTCTTTCCCTCAAGGGAGCCTTCATAGAAGCATTATCTTTTGGGCTTCTGCTGTTTCAAATAAGAATAGATGATAGTAATCTATAAGTGGCTGAAGAAAAGAGATTTCACCTGTGACTGCGTGCTTCATACTTATCTCAGGGGCTTTTCAACCAAATCCTGGTAAACACAATAGTAACTGCCCTCCAAAAGTCAGTGACTGATGATGTGATTTGTACACTTCCAAATGAGTACGCAGTCCAGATTTCCATAATGACCCAGGGAGATGCACATCTATAGACAAATAAGAGGAAAAAATAAAGGTCTCAAATTCAGTTTTGTCACATGAGATAACTTCATCCAAGGTAATAGAGCGGCACTAGTATCACTGATGGGGAGGTAAACTAAGTGTAATGATTTTTTTCACTGAATGAATACATTAATAACAGCCTTCCTAAAAAGAAAAAAAGAAAGATATTTTCTTCTGCTGATATCAATAATAAATATGTATTTTTCTTAACCATAATTTACTGAAGGCTTTACTGCACAAACAGACCAGAAGGAACAGAAAATCATAATTGTGCAGGTTGGGGAATTCTCTAAAAATACATATCCATGGCACCCTTGTCATTACCAATCCAGTAATCTTGATAAAAAGTAATTAGCCTTTGAGAAAAACATAAATCTAATTAAAAATGACAACTTTGTCAATTCAACAAAGAAAAGCACAGAACCAATCAGTAGTTCTAACTCTAGTGCAACATGATGACCTGGTCTGCCAAAATGGCTTTGCCTTCAAGCCCATTAAAGAAACCACAGTGAAACTTTGATAAGCCTTTCCTTTGTTGTACAACTTAAGTCTACATCACCTACCATCAAATATTTCTGTTCACTTTCTGCATTTCATCATCTTTTGTGAAGACTTTGCCTATCTACCAGGAATTTTTATAAATGAAATGATGGAAACTCTTGTAGTCTATAAAATGTGAAATATGAATATATGAATTGTTGAAAAGATTTAAGAGTTTCAAATAATAAGTTTAGTCTCATAACAAAGTTGCTTGCTCAGAATTCATAAATAACATACAGAAATAAACGAAAGCCACTTGTCTCTATGTATACAACAATTAGGAGTTCTATCCTCCCAGACACATAAATTACAAGGTTTTAAGTAATTTTGATGGAAACAAGAGTGAATATTTCTTCTTTCCTTGTCATCAGAAAATCCTTGAAGAGGACACATTTTCAGAAAATGATCACAATTACAAACACTTTTCTTACTAAGTATATTTACTCAGGTTTCAGGTACTAAAGAAAAAAAATAAAAAAAAAAAATCCACAAGTTTCTCCTAAATATTTCCTAACATAAATATATGCATGTGTTATATATGGTATTACATATATTAGTTACAGTTTATGGTACTATATACCTTAAAGCTGAGAACACATTTGCTTTAAGAATTAAAGCAAATTTAGCATTTGCTTAAAGAATTAAAGGTTTGTGCACACAACTCACTCTCTGTGAAGCTTTGATGCAACTTCTGAACTCACACTCAGAGGCTTGGATTTAAAAAGGACAAATCAGCACTGTCATGGCCGAAGCCCAAACATTGGTATCTTCAACAGATTCAGCTGAGTGATGCTGACACTTAATCAAGCTAATATAGCTTCTTCACACACACAGATAAAATACAAGTTTGATCCCCAGAATAGGGATTGACTGGAATAGGAAAAAAAGTAGAAAATATTGATTCAGTTTTTCCTAGACTATGCTAACCTTTGAGTATAGTTTTGGTTCCTTTTGCTAGGAAAGAATGGAATAATAATGATTTAGAGAAGGCCTTGGGCTGCTGGAACAGAATGCATAGAAAGCAACATACAGAATAAAATGATTACAACACAGTGCAAGAAGCGAAAACCTAAGCTCCTTTCACTTACAGTATATATGAATAGGTGACTTGGTAACATAGTTACAGACCAAATAAAAAGACCTTGTAATCTTGTACATGGAGAAACTATGTATCTGCTTGTGTTGCACTACTTCCACCCTTAGGAAAGATGGAAGCAGAAATAAAATATTGGCTAGTATTTTGATCAAATGTTGGATCAAAAGTAATTCTGAACAGCCATGAACTAGATAAAGATCTTGATCCTGCTCTGTAATACATGGTAAGTCACAGTTCAAAAAGGCCAGCTCTCACTTATAAAAATAAGTCTCCCTAAGCTTTCTCTGCAGTCAGTGGAGAGAGGGTTCATCCATCCCCAACTATTCATTCCATTTGAATCTGTGGAAGCAGATCAACATACATAGGCTGAGTATCTTAGGTTGTGGTCCCAGGTCTACAGACCTGCACGTCTTAATAGCTCTTCATATGTTATATGCCAAATGCAGTAACAATGGACAATGTTTTTGAGCTTTGATTTCCAAGCTCTTAATTTTTAGTGTCAAATATTTCTCCATCTGAATCCCATATCATGAATTTGGTGCAATTTTTGGTGATTCCAGCATGTTTTTCCAGTTGTTTAAAGTGTTTGCTCAGATGTATTTGTAATGTTTAAAAGAAACTTTCTCTTTAAAACTTTCTAAGTGTCTTCAAGAAAACAGTCTCTTTCCATAAGCCTACCAGACAAGCAGGTGTTTTGGCCTCAGACTCTTACTTTTGTTGTTATAGGACATCAAGGAAGATAAGAAAAGTGTTGCTTTTCTGGTTTTTTTTGTTTTTGTTTTTGTTTTTGTTTTTGTTTTTTGTTTTTTGCCTTCCCCAAGCAGAAATTAAATTTTTATAGGGATGAATTAGTAATCTACAATACATGCAAAGAGAAAGCGTCTACTTGATCTTTTGACATGCCTTTTCCCTATGTAGGTGAGGTTGAGATGAAAATGAGATATTTGTCTAGTAAGGAAAGAAAAGTAAATTCTCCACTTGCTCTTGTACCTCTCATCACACCTGCAGACTCTTAAACTTAATTCCAAGTTTAACCCAGACAAAGAAATGGAAAGAAATACATTGTAAGGGACAAGACTTCATTGGCAGTGGAGTGGATTCAATGACCTAATAGCTTGCTTTCCGTCTCTGATTGCTTTGATACTGTTTATACAAAGGAAACAGAAATGATGGGCCACTCCAAACAAATTGTTACCATGAATGGATAGCAAACAGCAAAATTGGCGAATGCCATTTTAAGACTTGCATGGCTCAAGGAGCTAGAGAGAACACTAATAATGTACCTTTCTGAAGGTCCTGGGACATGTTTATTTCCCATATTCATTTAAAAGAAAATCAAAATACTTTTAAGCAAGTTGTCTGGTTCCAAATTTAGGAACAATCGAACAAAGAGGGATCTGCTAATTCCAGATGGAGTGCATATAGTCCCTTGGCACTTATTACTTACCAAATGTTTCAGAAAGCAAACATATGACCTAAAAGCGTTTGTGAGTGTGGGGTCCTCAAAAAGCTTTTAACAAGTCGTGTATTTCTAACTGTATTTATTTTACCCATACACAAAAACCCACTTCATTTTCCTTTCATTTTTTTAAACAGACAGTGCTCCCTTTAAAGACTATTTATGCATGATTCAGTTATCCCATAAGGCCAGTGGCTCTAAAGGTGTCTCCTTTGAAAGGCTTCAGCTGTGGAGCATCTGCTCCCTGTGTAAGGGCTGCCTTCCCCAACACCACAGCTGCTGCAGGTGTTTTGTTAACATGGGATCCCCCTGCCCAGTGGTGCAGGAAACAGGCACCCAGAAGTGGTTTCTCATCTGAGATGCAACATACCTTTCTGGTATTGCTGTTTGGTGTTGGTAGGGTTTTTTTAAATCTGATCCTTTGTACAGACCCAAGTTGTCCATCAACATCCTGAACACAGATGCCAAGCCACCCTCAAAACACTCCTCCAAGCAGATTAATATAGCATTTCCTATATGCATTCTGTATTCATTACTGAGACATTTTTTATTCTGTAGGAATACAAATTTAATTCCATAGGAAACGGAGTCTGATTAATACACTTAGCAATTTTTTAGCAACTATTATGTAAGTGTTTCCTCCCCATACTAAACACTTTAGGAGAAGAGTAAGTAGAAAAGTCTTCATTTTGAGGCAGTTTTATCATAGTGATTTACTGTTTAGCAGCGTTTCATCCCCACCAGCATAGCACCTTAGAGAACTGGCAGTGACGTCAGCTCCTGTGCCTTCCCCAAGCTGCTGTATGACCTGTATGGCCACAAGTGCTGCTTTAAGAGATCTTCACTAAACCTCTTCAACCTGAGAAGGTGGAAAGGTTTCACTTCTATTCCACTGTACAAACAGAAATATCTCAGTGACAGTTTTCATAACACAGACCACAAGATCTTCAAGATTTCTGCTGTTGGTTCTCTTCTGCTGATATGACAAACCCAGACCTGCAAAAGGGGCAGAATAAAACAAACAAGGCCACAGAAAAAGTTTAAACCATCAAGCTTAATTATCAATTGGTATGTTTTTTCTATTATTACTTTCAACATCCTTACAGCATGCCTTTTCTTAAAAAAGCAAACCCCTATCACTGTTCTCAAAGGAACAAAGAAACCTCAAAAATCCTTTAGACAGTGAATTGTGACTAAAAGAGACCAAAACAGAAAGAAAGTTTCATGACAGTATAAACAGGTAAGTATAATTTAGTCTTGAGTTCTAGATGAGTGATTTTTCTTCTTTTCAAGCTTTTTAAACATTTTTCCCCCCCTTTAGCTCTGTCCTGTACTTTAAAAACCTTTTATTCAATTAAGCTGTAATCCTTACCTTTTACTTTGGATTTCTATGGATGTCAATTTTCATCATCGCAGACTCAGACCAGAAAGAAACTGAGAACAAATGTTATTTTAGTTTAAATAAATTTCAAAATAAAATTTGTCTGCTGGCAAAGATGTACGCATGCTCTCCTTGTTCAGTAACTCTTCTCTAACTGTGTGCAGTGTGATAGTCCCTGAAGTTACTGCCGGCATTTCTCCGCAAATCTTTAAGCTGCACCAGCAAACTCGACTGAACGCACTATTTTACATTTTTAACTGAAATGCCTTTTGTTTTTATTTTAATGAATCTCCTAACTCCAATTTTAATTAAACTCATGGGTTTTTAATTAATTACTGACAAATGCAAATAAGGCAAACTACACAAACATGTATTCACCGTTCACTCATAGATAAGTGTTGTTTTTTTCTTTTATCCTGAAGTGTCAGGATTTTAAAATCTTAAAGTCTTGAGGATTACAACCCAAAATTTATTTTTACTTGGGGCTTTATGAGAATATCTTACTAGTGTATGACAAGAAGCTCAGTCGCTTAAAGGAATGGAAAGCTAACTGCAGGTTCTTTAACTTTACCCAAGTTATTCTTGCTAAACAATAAAACTCAGCAGAATTAGGCCTCTGCATGCATTATTAAAATAGAGAAACACAAGAATTTCTCCATCACAGTTATGTTTAACCACACTAAATACTGACAAATGCAGATACAAGCTCATTAAATGCTCTCTTTGGTTATTTATATTTAGCTACAATAGAAATCCTAAAAGGGAAAAATGAGAGTTAAGCAACAAACTCCAAAGCTCTGAAACCCAGGAAACCCAAAGTTAAGACTTCTAATGTCTCCTGGTACTTTCAAGTAGGGACCACTGCCAATGCCTAAGTAAAACACACACTTGAATTACCTTTTTTTACTGTATAAGCATTACTATTGTCAGGAGAAAATATTTCAAAATCTCATGAATTACTCTGAAGAGTTGCTCAGAAATGTCTTAGCTTTTCTGATGACTTTTTCACCTTAAAGCACTTTAAAAGCAGCCTATCCTTAATATGTGGGATTATTCAAATTGTTAAAGCAGGGAGCCAGGAATACGTTCTCTTCCTAGGGCTGACATGGATGAATTTGGCTATGTCTACACATCTAATTCAGCTCACTCTCACAGTCCCAGAATGACTTGAATCCACACACAGAGGTCTCAAGCTTGCTTAAAGCCTAAGCCCAGTGCTTGAGCTCCGTCCTTCCTGGATCTCTGCCCAGAGCATAGACACAAAGTAAAGCTTTGGACACGAACTAAGGCCAGCACTGGAGTGCTCAGCAAGGTAGTCAGCTTTTTTTTACATGCATCAGAACTACACACCTATAGAAAACATATTCTGCAAGTGTTGTAAGACTTCAGATTCCCACTTCCTTTTATAGTTATTTTTAGATTATGTTTTGGGCTTTATGTATATATATACCTACTTCTTCCACCCCAAAAATATCAGAAAGATTCCTCCACTGTTTAGCATGGGCTGGAAGGGGCAGGTCAAAAGGCTGACACTAAAGTATCTCTTCATCTGTAAAGGTATTTACTGGCCCATAAGACTCAAGATGTGAATGTACAAATCTGTGGTGCTCCTTTCCCCACTGAGAAGGGAAAGAAATAATGTTGAGAGGAAATTTATTGCTTAGAGACCTGCTTATGTAGATAACTTCTGGGCTAGTGGGAGTTTTTCCAGCTCTCTGTCTCTCTGTTTCCCTAGATGAAAGTTGAGAATAAGTCACCCTTAACAATCTGAACCAAAAATTTAATTACATTTAGCTTATCTAATTGATGTATTTTGAGAAGGTTGGCTAAAAAAGCTATTTGTTGTGTTTAAAGATATTTGTGCTCCCATCCTTGGGAAAATTCTTCACGTTCCCTGTCCTGCTGCACTTAGAAATGATCCTATCTTGATTGCGTTCCAGTTAGTGTCAAAAATAATCAGGAATAGGAAAGATAAAGCACAAGAGTGTTCTGTGGAAGGCTGCAATTCTAGTGACTCCTCCTTCCCCTGCTTGTCCAGCCTAAACATATGCAATCCTTTGAAAAAAAAATGAAAAAAAAAGAAAAGTAGCAAAGCAGCGTCCATTTGTCTCCTGAGCAGTTCCTGCAGCACAACAGTTTGCAGATATCTGTGTAGGGTTTCTAATCAGAATTTCATAGCCCGAGAAAGCCCTTAATATATCCCACGTCCCACAGCCAAGTCCTTAAAAAAACGAGGAAACAAAGATATTCCCTCCTTTGCTTTTTTTCAATTTCTTTTCAGCCCATGCTTTGGTGAGAGGCGCAGAGGATGCCTGCATGCCGTGCTCTCTTGCACAGGGAACCTGGGCTCCTACCCAGGCAGCTCCCATCAAAACAGGCTTCAGCAAGAAGGGTTTTTCCTTCCTTAAGAAATATTGCAAACAGAAGATTCCCATGTTTGAAAGGTCAGAGAAAAAAATATAATGCACTCATGAAGAGACAACCTCATTAATCCTGTTGGTTTTGGCCCAGTCAATAGAAGAAACATAAATGCTGTCAACACTGCGCTGCAAGATAAAGGATAAAAAGTGGGAATGAAATGTTTTACTGCAAGGACTGTTCTTATGGTTTCAGAACGTTTCTGGAAATAACCTGAGCTGAGAAAATGTTCCCTAGGAGGCATACATGCTGTGGGAAACTGTGTGGAAGATAAAGTTTGGTCAGTGACCTTCTCACTATCCTCTAATCACGCAGCACATACTACTCCAAAGAGGAAAAAAAGAAAAAGGGATACTGTGCAGCAAGAGACACTTTACCTTCTCTGCATTACATGAACTGAAGTGGAAAACACAAGAGTTATCATATATCTCTATTTCATGCTTTTGGATACTGTAGTGAAATAATAATCTACTGAAACTCACTGGGAAAAAATGTGACTTTTGGTTTAGGGCACTTTAATAGCACAAAATGCAATACACCTTCAGTGAGCATAAAAACAAATGACTGGAAGTTGCTAAAAGGGGAACATGCCTTTTCATCTGTGCAACATTAGAAACAGAGAAAGATCATCACATTTCTCATCCAAAAGCAGGAATGACAGAGAGGAGGAAGATGCAACGCTACCTCTCCAGTGCAGGCAGTTCCCAGGGATGATGCATTGCAGAAAAGCTCAGTTTAAATACTTCCACATTAATGCATCAGCAGCATTCAGATACTGTATCTGTACAGACAGAGTGAGTAAATATTAGCATATGTGGTTACTCCTGGGAAGATTAGGGAGTCATCAAATATGGATGTCCCTAGAGCTTCACAAGCAGTGAGGGTATTAAAACTCACCCACCTTTAGATATTTGTGGGAAATATATCTTAATTCCTTCTTTTTGGATTGTGGTTTGTTTGTTTTTTTTTTTTTTTAATTTTTAATTTTTCCTGCAAAAAAGCAGATTACTGTAATTACTTCAATTGTCTTGAAAAGGTGGTTATTTGAGGACTGACAATACATGCACAGAAATGCCAAAAGCTTTTTCAATTTCTGTAGCACGAATCTCAGAAATACAGTGTGATCTTCCTGAAATGGCATTACAGGGGTAATGCCACAGCACAGAAGATGGGTAAATATTTTCCTTGTACTCATCAGTTGCTGGCTGTTGACAAATGCACTACCTAGAGTGGTAATGCAGGGTAATGATGACATTACTAGGGGATAAACAACACAGCTGCAATGTATGTCTATAATTCTTGCAAAATAGAGGGCTGGGTTTTTTCGTACCCCAGATCATTCAAATATTCCACCAAACATCATAGAAATAGTTGCAAAAAGTGACTGGTGAGCTAATTCAGATACAATACAGGCTAACCTGAACTGCTCAAATTAGAGGTAACCCTTTTTCTTAAGAGTCCTTAGAAATAAAGGGAATGGACTGGACGGGATGACATTTCTTTCTGTCTCGTTCACTTGCTGGTTTCAAATCAGACATGAAACAGAATGGGTGTAATAAGCTATTCTCTTACTTTTCTTCCATCCATCTGGAAACAAGAACTACCAGAAATCTGACAAGAAAGCCTGATCTCCAGCCAGACGTCTAGAAATGTTAATAAAAGTTCCTTATCAAAAAGCACCTTCAAAACTTCTTAACTAACAGGAAGAGAACCTCAGATGTCTCATCATCTACCATTTATTCCTGGAAAGAAACCAAGAAATGCCCTACAGAATTCTCCTGCTACCCTATGTAACAAAGCCTGCATACATAAAAATACAGAGATATACATGATAATGCTTGTGACTACAGATGATATTAGGAATAAAACCTTTTCAAAAGCCTTCAAGAGATGAAAAGTGGGGAACAGCAGCAACATAAAAAATCTTCTTTCATGGGCTTTGCTCAAAATAAATTTGTGGGAGGAGAGTCAGCTCAGAGCTTTCCAGGTGCAAACCAGCAATAACTCAGAGACTCCCTGAAAATGAGGACAGCGTTTCAGTGGACACTGAAGCAAAATGAGCTCAGGACCACACAGGATCTGAGAGGGGTTTACATTTTTATCTACAACCCTGCTTTGAGGGGTGGCACACTGCAATAGAAAAGTCACCAGCAGAATTTCCCTGCTCCATTTTGTGCAGTACAACTTAATGGCAGTATCGACATTTTCTATGATATACATCCTGTGATCAGTGCAATTACTGCATGTCATCACCACTGTAAATTTACTGAGCCTGAAACCATTTTAAACTTAAACTGCATACTTAAGAACTACTATCCACCTCCTCTTTGTAAATTAGCTATATGATTTATCTGTGGGAACTGTTTCAAAAAGTATACATTCAGAAATACATATACCACATGATGTCTTTTCCATATGGCATCTCATAATTATTTTGCTGTATGTGAACACGATGAAAACAGTTTCATCATTCTCTAAGGGTTAGGGTAAATTATTTCAATTAGACATATTTCAGAGCAAACATTACCTTAGGGTTTATTAATAATAGTACCTGAGAAGGAACAGCTGCCTTTTAAACAGCAAGAGCTGTCAGCTTCTCACTGCCCCCCTGTAGCACCCCTTTTGTGACTCTAAAAAAATGTCAGATTTTCTCATGCTTTACCTAAACAGAGAACTTGGCAGCAGAGACCTGGTTGTAATCCTCAGCAAGGGAGCTTGTGGGTGGATTTTTTTCTCTATAAACTCTTGTATAAACCACACCAGTCTCCTGGTATTTATTTTGTGTAATGTTGGAAATCACACACAGATCCAACAGGCTATGTAAAGAAGTTTTGTAACTTCCTGAAACCCTTTCAGGCAAAATGTTTTCTCCAGCAGCAGTCCCAGGTCACAAGGATATTATCCCCATTTTTAAGGGTAAGGTTCCTCGACCATTTGCAATAGCATAGCTTTGAAATAATGAAATGCAAATCTAAATGAGATCAGCTAATTATTAGAAATTGCTATTAGAATTATTAAAATTAGCTCCATCATCAAAGTATATGGACTGTTTTGTAAGTACAGAATTTACAAACAGCTTCTCTTGCAGTTTTATGTGTTCTTTCCTCACCTAGATGTTTTTACATATTAATACTGTCATATGACGTACACTGATTTTGAAGTACTGATGTTGTGATGACACCCTTCTGCACAAAGTAGCCCAGCTGCTTTGAGGCACCACTCTGCAGGCACATCTGCATCTTTGCAAGAAATACTTGTATTTTTTGCACACTAATGTCTAAGAATCACCTAGGTTCATACAAAACCCTAAAAAGCTGAAGTGGAAGTCTTCTGAGAGCCAGTCAGTGAACAGGCATCGAAAAATCTCTGCCTCTCCTCACCCTATACAACTTTCAGAAAGGTGAGTGAATTGACCCTGCACACACAGGCACTAAATTTGGGTTAAAAAAAGGGACAGAGTTACGTCCACTGGCTGATAAATAATGCAGGTACAATCACAGAGAGGGCTGGTGTGACTGCTTGTTACAACCTGTGCTCTGGAAGAAAATTGTTGTGGAGCTGTAGCTCTTGGTCTGAGAGTAGGAAGTGAGAGCATCAATCCCCTCTTTAATCTTGTTATTCTGACCTCATGTGTGGAGGAAGGCTGAATGCACTAAGTATGGAAAAAATAAGAGCTTAAACTGAAATACATCTAATAGTATTTCACTATTATCTATGTGGTAATAAAACTATCTATTAAAGAGTTTAAAAATGAGTATGCTGAGAAATCAGTTCTCACCTTGACTGCCAGTCTTTGAATCCAGCAAATCCTGTGCACCTGTGAAGAGTGATCTTCTAATTCATTAAGCATGTCACTGCCATCTCAAATATATATACACACATGCAAACAGCACAAAAAGAAAGAGGATGTACTTACATGCATAACTGTAGGTATAACTCACACATACAAACCCATATTTGCTTCAAAGCCAATACCAGTATATCTAAAATGCTTAGTGATCACTTGGCTAAACATGAGTGTTCTACTACATCATTATCATGAGTTAATATTTTTATCTAAGCTACAAGAGAAAAAGCAAAACAAAAAAACCCCAAACAAACAAAAAACCCCACAAAAAATAAAAAAATCACACAAAAAAAAAAAACCAACAACAACAAAAAACAAAACCCAACCACAAAACAATAAACC
>NDXB01005368.1:5070-23977 GCA_002631895.1 Agapornis roseicollis
AAAAAAAAAAAAAAAAAATCAGTATTTTTCTATGCACTGAATAAAAATATTTAAAACCCTGCATAGATGAAAGCATTTAATTTGACATTACTCAAGCATAGTCTAAGATGCAAAGCTTCTGAATAGTAACAAAAACCATAAAATGTCATCTGTATGCAGATTTATATGGGTAAATACATACTAAAACCCTGCTTCATATTTTGATACATCTAGAATGGTTTCAAACTTTTCTTCTTAACCAAACCCTTATCAAAATCCATGAAATGGATTCTGATAAATTTTACTAGAGTGCAATAGGGGTTATAAACTGTTCTCGCTCCTCACAAGTATCTTCAACTTGTATTTATATAAATTACATTATCTGCTTAACATTTTGTTTTATAAAAAGGAGCAGGATTCTCATCTGAATACTTTGGTAAGCCTAAAGATAAAACAAGCTGCCATAACAGTATACAAGGTTTAGTACTTCATTTTCTGAAGCCCTCTAAAGGAGATACACCCACAAGTCCTACTGACAACATTGTCCGAAGTCAAAAGTGAGTGAGCCATACGTGTTACTCCCCTGTAGGTTAAGGCATGCTTTAATTTCTCAGGTTCGGGAGTGCGTATGGAAAGAGTCACAATTGACTACTCATTCTCTCTCTGTAGAGAGTTACATATTGCAGCTTGCTGTGTAGAAGAGAAAACAGTTTCAAGTTAAAAATAAAGCTATTCCTTCTGCTCCCCTGCAAATGGACATTGTGCACTTCGCTATGGTATCTACAGAAAAGGCCCCAGTATATACCTTAAAATTCCTTTCACCATAAACTAGGACATGGTCAGCAGAACAGAGCTGCTCACAATGTCAGATATTTATGCAGTGCTAACTCACAGTAAATATCTTATAAATCAAGAGCAAAATAGCTTCCATTCTGTCAAAAAGAGCTCAAGTGGGAACAAATACATGAAATCTGACCTTTACATCAAAAAAGCTCTTTTGATTACCACCAAGAAAAACAGGTTCTGTTAACAAAAGCCTTCATCACTCTGCATTTCTAAACATGTTTGATGAATATTCTAAATATATTCTCCCACCTGAGGCACACCAAGATCCTTCCAAAGAAAGAAAGAAAAAAGAGATGGAGCAAAATGCACCTGCCACAGCAGCCAAAATACATTGATTTGGATATTGTTGCCAGACATCTTGACTTTGGATTCAGACACTTTTTTCAGTTTAGTTGCTCACAATTCAAGGCCCCAATTAAAAAAAACAAACCCAAAGTTACTCATAGTGGAACCCATCCAGTTACCTCTGACTAGCAGCAGTCATACATCAAAGCTATGATTTTAATGTGCTGTTATTAAAAAAAGTGACTCCTATTTATATCTTAAATGAAACCCTTACAGTTTCCAGTCATACAATTACTTTAATTCTCTTAAAATAATAATTACAGACACTAACAGAGATGGTGTAGAACAAAGACTACTTGGGGCCTTTTAAAATATTAAGTTACCTTTGTCACCTGGGTAGATGTCCACACCCATTATATGCTTCTGCATTTCTATTCAATTCACACTTTTCTTTATTGCTTATTTAGCCAATTTTCATTTCAGATAAAGAGAATTTAACTATAAGCAAGTGAATACCAAGTCCACTTTGAGCAAGCCTAAGGTATTCAAGATGCACAAGTTTATTTTTGCATTTTTAATTTTTAATGCTTACAGCTCCCAAGACATCTATCACGTGTTCATAATTTCCTCTCCATTTTTAAGGGATTTTTTCCACATAGCTGGGCAGAAATGGCCCAATCCCAAAATATAAAAGGTCCTGTTACTTACCAACTGAGAACAAATTAAGATGCCACCAATTTTACTTAACTGCTAATATACATAAATGTACATAAACACAAAGTTTAGAAAGCTTCAAGGTTTCCTCCTTATACACTAAGTTCATTAACATTGTTCACAGTGAAATTTGCATGTCCACTTATACAAGTAACAGCCATGTTGTGGGTAACATTACTAGTTAAAATTATATAAACCAGAGCTTCCCTCCAACTTTGTCCCATTAAAAGTCTTAAAGCAAACTCTTGCATTATGCTCTGAAGATCATTACTAAGAGCTACTCCATACACTACTGCCACATTGTTTGTTGAGACTCAGGACTTCTGATCACAAGTGAGACAGAGCATCCAACTTGTGGCCTGATTGAAGCCCGACAGCTCAGAATTGACACTCAAGACTCACGGTTCCCAAATGCTTTGGCCCAGTAACAGTCAGAGTTCCAAATAACTGAATTAATTTATACCAGAAGGATCAGAGGTAGCATTATAAGATGGTAAAATCCCACACTAGGCTTCAAAAGTCAAGCAGTCTGAAATTGTAAAGTGTATGAACTAACCATTTTTGTACACTTCTGATATGACCTATATTTAAATTATTTTCATAATGCATGCAAACAATCACAGAATTTCTCTTCTAGAGGACCCTTAACTTGTTTACTGGATAGAATAAAACAAGTTCAAAATGTGCAATCAGAATTTTCCAGAAAGCTAAGCTCTTTCTGCTAGACTCTTGACTTCATTTTAACCCCCAGGAAAATTCTGAAGAGAAATCAGGAACAACTAAATTCTACCCACTGTCTCTGCCACAGAATTCCTATATAACTTATGTTAGTTCTTCCTACTCATTATTTATTTTCAGGATGTTCAAATAGGTACTCGTGACTCCCCACTAGCATTCAGTACCCTTACCCTTGCAGTTCGGTCAGGGTAGGGAGATCTGTACTTCCAGTGTTTAAGGTATCATAAAATAATATGCTTTTGGGGAGGGAGGTTAAGGACTGACTACAGTCCCAAGGCTTCTCAAAGTTGCTAATACCAGTGGATGTTTGACATTTGTGCTTTAGATACTTATCTATGCATAGTGAACAAGAATATTACCACCTCAACTCACAGAAATGTCAAGATGGTAAATTACTTATTTTCTTGAACCACAGGGGGTTAATTACTTCTCTAAAGAAATTCTACAAAGAAAATAATTATTCTCTATTCAGGTCAATATGCAAATGCTGTAGTAAGAATATACAGGTCATGACAATGTCCTATATTTCTTCCTGTTCAGTACAATGAACAGAGTACAGTTCTGCAGAAACATCCCTGTAGTGTTGCAATTAAAAATGTGTACCTATTTCTTACTTAATAGTGAGGGAGGCTATTCATTAGAAACACTAGTGCCCATGGTGCATGCAGAACCCCCAGCATCTTCAGTAAAGGGTATCTGTGTAAAAGAGACATTCTCACCTAATGGAGCTTATCTAGATAATATTTAATGAACTGTGATTTAAACCATGAGATTAGGCCAGTACTCTCATGCTTTAATCCTTTATCATAAAATCTCTTTAATCCTTTTAGCATAATTAAAAGACAGTTATAATGCACACAGATTCAATTAATTATTATAGCACCACAACCTGTCTTGTAATTTCTTAAATCTTCATTGCCAGATTCAGTCAACAGTCTATGCTTTCTGCAAAGGAAAGGAACAAAGTCTTACACACTCAGTTACTAGAGATGCAGTTATTCTGGACAGCTTTTCAAGAAAGGTTTTTATCTACAGTCCTACAGGCTTACAGATCTCCAGCACAGGATTCCCTAGCCCCCATTTATGGAGATCCATCTGCTCATAATTAAGATCCAAGACAGATTCCTGCTCTTCACTTTCCAACTAGTCAATGCTACATGTAAACTCATTCACAGACAATATTAAAAACAACCCAACCCAAAGCAAACAAAGGAAACCTAAAAAGCAAGTTGCATTGACTAAATCTGCATGAGCAGTTTGCCCTCTGGTGACTAACTTTGTGAGAACATACAAGATTTGTAATTGATACATGAAGACTGGTATGAAAAAAAGAATGACTGGAATGTTTGCAGGCTGTACTAGAAAGAGCATTAAAAGTTTTAAAAGAAACTTTCTGCATTAATTGCAACAATGTGATTTTATTCAATTTTAGAAGAGAAATAAACTGAACTAAAGATGAAGCATCAAGATGAACAGAACTGCAACTACAGAACTGCCACATATGAGAGAGAACAGAAATTTCAGAATTTTGTCTGAGACTCATGAGGACTAAGACAAAATAAATAATCAAAAGGTGCCTCTTGGCATCCATTCTTCAAAGGTATAATAGCCATGTCCAAAAATTGTCTTATCATAGCAAGGGCTCAATAGCTGGAACTCCTTGCTCTGTGTGTCACACAGAGTTGATGTTGGCCAAGCTACTTGGACATGCATCTTGGGGCTGAATATACAGGTGTAAAAGCATAAATAGACAAAATCAAATTAAATACACGTTTTCCAAAATAAGATTGCCTTCCTCCTTCATACAATCTGACACTAATCTGTTACACTCATTTCCTGCACTATCACTAATGCTATGTTAGAGTTGGGGGATGGTGGTGTGAATCGGTATTACATACAACCAGAGGAACAAGTTTATATCCCAGAGTTTGGGCAATTTACTCAGCATGAGGGCTTTGACCAACTTTGAAGACAGCCAATTTGCATTTTAATCTAATATGTGCTAATGACACGCTTATTTCAAGCTGATTTGGAAGAGCAAAATACAGATATTACTCCTCAGAATGACCTTTTTTTTCCCAAGACAGGGCTCTAGATTTATCTCAGCTCCTTAAATGACCACTGCTACTGATTATTATGTCCATTTTATCTTTACAAACAGTCCAGTGAAGCAGGAAAATATTATTATCACTCAGTAACTGATGAGGAACAAAAGTGGAAGGACAAAAATAAAAAAATATAATAAAAAAATTCAAAAGAGCAGCTTGTCTCATATCACAAAGAAATGCTCATTGACTCTGAGAAGAAAATCAGGTCTCAAGTTCCTGGCTAGCTGCCTAGCTGCTAGTCACAATTATTTCATATAAAATAAACAGGCAATTGAAAACTATCAGTTACATGGGGTTCTATTATCCAGGTCATGTTTTTCCTGTACACCTGCTTAACTAACAGCTTAAATCACCTTAAACAGCTATATTTCCCTTACACCTAGCTGCTGAGCTAATTTTTCTTGGTCTTGCGTTGCTTGTGTAGGCAAGGACTATTGAAATGTTGTCCAAGTCAATCACTGTGACTGTTCACTACATTCCTCCTCGGTGTCCTTCACTGAAGGTTATTGGTGGACAGTAACCTCTTCCTTTGTTGTTGTACAACCATACAGAATGTGAATGTTAGAGTGAAGACAGACAAAAGGAAATGTTGGCGCTGGAACACAAGAAAGAATTGCAAAGCAAAATAAACTTCTAAAACTGTAGTATTTTGCTTGAACTCACCAGGAAGTTTGTAAAGACCAGTAAAATACTGGATAATTTTTGCAACAATCACAAATATTGATGGTCAGAGTGGTACCCTTTCCTGATTACCTGGAAGCAGTAGAACAATGAGTCCTTCCTCAAAGCCACGTAGCATATAACCTCAGTACTCTTATTTAGGAAGTGTTATTTCTAGATTCCTTTCCTTGTAAAACACATCTTGAAGCCAGCTCTGTTACCACCTGGCACTCCTTGCATAGCAGTACAAGGAGAAAAGAGAAAGGTCAGCTGCTAGCCCTGTACAATTTTCATGTGGCATTAGTGATTAGAATCTTAGAGCACATGCAGTCAACTCAAAAGATATCCTTGTGCATTCCTAAATATTCCACATGCAGTCCCTGCATAACACATCTCTAATGACAGGCTGAGCAAGTTGGGGCTGTTCAGCCTGGGGAAGAGAAGACTGCGTGGAGACCTCATAGCAGCCTTCCAGTCTCTGAAGGGGGCCTATAGGGATGCTGGGGAGGGGCTCTTCATTAGGGACTGAAGTGACAGGACAAGGGGTAATGGGTTCAAACTTAAACAGGAGAGGTTTAGATTGGATCTAAGGAAGAAATTCTTTCCTGTTAGGGAGGTGAGATGCTGGAATGGGTTGCCCAGGGAGGTTGTGAGTGCTCCATCCCTGGCAGTGTTCAAGGCTAGGTTGGATAAAGCCTTGGGTGGCATGGTTTAGTGCGAGGTGTTCCTGCTTATGGCAGGGGGGTTGGAAGTAGATGATCTTAAGGTGCCTTCCAACCCTAACTATTCTATGATTCTATGACAAACTAGATTTTATTTGCAAGATGAAACGTAAATCTGCATCCTACTTCTCAAAAGAAGGAGCTGATTGTTTCTACAATGTACTCACTGATACTGAAGAGATACCCTCTTCTCAGAGGGAAAAGAGTTAAATATCCTCTTTCATTCCCCGAAGGCTGCTGGTCCCACGCAGAGGTGCCATGTTTTATTTAAAACATGCTGGTTCTCAGTAACCACTTGTTCTAATTGGCAAAGCAAGGCTGGGTCCCCAAAGCACACAGCTCGTTACATTCAGTTTGGATTACAAAAACACGATGAAACAAACTGCATCGAAATGTACAAATTAACAGCTCAGGAGTGCACGACATGGGCATGGAATTAGATTGTAATATGGAACAAACTCCACAGGGAGGCTAAGGAACAAATCACTGGTGTCTCTATAAACTCCAAATGAGCAAATAGACAAAACAGAGCACAGACTTTTCCATAAATCAAGAAAATTGCTAAATGGGAAACAAAGAAAAACATTCCCTCTCCTATCTTATGCACACATATAAGGAGAATGGAGTTACAAGAAAGTTAAATAAATTAAACCTGTGGGTTGCACATTCTGAATAGGCAACTCTGCTTTCATGCTGGTAATGTGCAAACATCATGGTAATTAAGTCATATTTCTAAACATTTCTCCTTTTTTTCACATCATCAAAGAATAAATACACAAGAGACTAAATTACAGCTGGTGTTTCAACAAGTCATTTGGTAAGGTTATGAGTCAGAAGTTTAGCAAGATAACAAAACAGAAAGAAACTGGCTTTACCATAAGGAAGAAAACATACTAGAAAACATACCTATGAAAAACTAAAAATAATGCAAGTCTGAGACAAAAAAAGGGCTGAGCCCTTTTATTTGCTTGTAGCAGAATTTATACAATAGGACTTGCAATGCCCTGAGATAAGAAAAAGAAAACATATGGAAAATATCAGCAATGTCTTGTCCAGAGAGAAGAAAAAAATAAATTAAGACTATCCAGCAGTGTTTTTAGGTAGCCAGTGCTGAGAGAAGGTCATATTTTTGTTTGAGTGTAATATATGCTTTTAACAAATGAGCTCTAGATTACCAGACTGTGAATTTAGCAAGATGCAGTCCAATGAAACAGCCGCTAATATCCTACAGGGCATGTTGCTGGTAGGATTGATTGACTAAAATGTTAAAGTTCTTAATTAAAAGGCATTCCATTTTCCTACACTGTGTTGATAAAAAGATACTTCCAAATATGACTGGAAAAAGTCCTACTAACTTGAAGTCAGTAGTATCCATAAAGAAGAGAAAACCAAAAAAACCTATCCTAACTCAATACACACCATTTGAGTGCCAGTTGACAGTGATAGAAATTTTCTTTCTTCCATTAACAATTGTACAGAAATAAAAATACTTTATGGGCCTGTCCTCCATCAGTACTTGCCTTTTCCCACTGTTTTATATAGATGAAGATTGGAGGAGGAGGAATATAATTGAGAAAATTGAACCAGCAGCTGAACCAATGGTCCTGTTGACACCCTATGCTGCACTGCTGTGCACACACCACCTGAATATAGCCAGGTCACAGGCAGATGAGAGTTGTATCTTTCATACAGCATCTTTAATGCCTTTCTATATAATGCATAGCAAAATCATGTCAGTATTGACACCAAAGCAACATATGAGCTCTGTACTCACAACTTCAATGCCATGATAGCTATACTATCATGAAGAAAAAAGTAGAATCCCACAAGTAATATGCTAACTTCATGCAAAATGTGATCTCTAAGTCTTAAAACTCCAGCAAGCCTAAAAAGTTTCAGGTATCACTGTCTTCCAAACTTCTGATTTCCCTGTGTGTACTGACTATGAGGAACACATGGCAAAATAACAATGATAATTTGGTTGATGGTACTGTTTCTGACAGAAGTAAAAAAAAATTAGTCCTAAGCTTAGATAATGCAACTATACTTGAATAAACTCATTCTCCATTACTTTGTATTTCCCCTTCAAAACTTTAAGATATGTTAGGGGAAAAGGAGTCAACTAAAACCATGAATCCTTTCCCAATCTTTTCACAAAATATTGCCCTGTTCTAACAATGCAAACAGAACTATTACTCAGAACTTTTAAGCTGCAGAATAACTACGTATGCTAACAGAGGAAAAAGAAACTTTGGAGTCAGCAGTGCAAATCAAGCTTATAAAAAAAAAAATAAGCCTAACTAAAGTAATTTATTCAATTCTTTTCCTTAATTCTGTTCCATGGTGATTTGCTCTCAAGTTGAGCACACATCTCACCTTTTCAAGTATATTAACTACACTAAATAGCTTTTCCCTACCAACCTTCCCCTTTCAAAAATTCTTTGGTCATAAAGTAATTAAGTGCATGCCAAGCCATATCTGTATCTGGAATGTTATAGATCATTATTAGCAACTGCTATAGAAATTAGAAATACCTTTGTTGCCACTATGACCAGTTATATGATTTTCCAAACAATTACTTAGCTTCAAGCCTGACTGTGTAATAGAAGTTTAAGATGAAACTTGACTACTTTCAAGCACTAGCCAGTAAGCATTGGGTTTTGTAGTCAGCACTCCATGTACTTCAAAATACAAAGACAGACATGAATATAGCAACAAATTCTAGCCTAATGAAGTAAGAAATTGAGGCACCAGTTTCCATTAGGAGCCAACAAAGGGAATACTACACTGAAAAAGAAACATTCTGTGTACAGATAAAGAAAATGAGCACTCAGTGCTGGCTTCATACTTCCGAAAACGCTTTCTGCTTTTCTAGCAAAGTACTAAAACATGTGGATTCACATCAGAAATTACAAGGATATGGAAAATGCAAACCTAACAGATTTTGATCATGCATTTAGGAATGCAAGCTTTATGAAGAGCATATTTTACCATTTATCATACAACAAGCATAGAGCAAAGATAACAACATCTGAACGAGCAACATGCAAGACGCACTTGTCAAAAAGGTTTCTGGTAAGCAAGCTGAAGGCTTAACTGAGGATCAAGTTAGCAATTCATTAGAAGCAAAATCTAGTTAGGCAGGAATGCTGATTTTTGCAGTAGGTATTATTACTGCCAGACAAAGCAGTATTCTAAATACATCCCAGGATTTACAAAGACTGAAAGAAGAGGAAATTGTGTTACTGAAGTGCCTCTCCGAGTCACAAATCCCCAATTTTGTAAACTCCAAAACCTGTGCATATGTCTTAGGCCATGACAAAATAAAGGTCTGCTCAATAAAGCAGAAGGGTTAAGATGCACAAAACCATGAAATAACTCTGCAGTCAAGACACTCAGTTCAGTAAATAGAAAGAGCAGCAAATAATCTGATATGTCTAGAATCTGATGATACACAGAAGCTAATTGTCAGGGGCTTTTTTTCTCTCTTCTCCCCCCCATCAGATCTTTCAAATTCAGGAGAATAAAAGATTCTATTGACATTACAATATTTCATAATCTGGCATAGAGCTAAGCATATGTATTGAAATTTCCTACTTCATAACTGAAGATGAAGTTTATCATTTTTACTCATTAAGATGCCAGTGTTTAAGAACACCAGCATGATTTCAAATTAAAAATAAAACTAAACTAAGAGCTGAGGTCTCTAAAACTCAGAAAATTCTTGGGTTATAAACTATTTTCTCAAATTCAGTGATGCTGATCTTGTGCTTCAGAAAACACAAATGCTGCATAGCTGGATTACGAAGCAAGATGAACACCCATCTCTAGGAGTTTCAATTACACCTTCAGACAGAAGGCCTATGAAACAGATTCACAAATCCATGAATACTCTAGTCATCATTTCGTCTTCTTCCAGTTTCACAAGTGCATCTCTCCACCAAACCATCCAGTACTATACAACCTACAGCTTCATATACTACTAATTAAGATGAAATCTCCTTCCTGCACTACTCTTTCCAAAGCTGATAGTTTCAACACTAATGAAACTTTCTAGACTCACAATCAAATGGATTAAAAGCAGACTGCATTTTTTGGGGTGATTTAAATTAGAAAGACTAGCTTTAACATTTTCTGTATTTAAATATTTGTTCTTAGTCTGCTAGAGTTTGTTCTGTGACTGTTCCCAGAAGTTCCAATTAAAACTGAGTTCTTAAGGTACCAGGTGTTGCTTTCATGAATGTCTGCAGAATTCCTGCCTGAAACAGCCTACTTTGTAGAAGTGGCTTGTCAAAAGTACTCAAACAATGTCCCTTCCTTAAGTTGAGATTAAAATTTCCATAAACCTAATGGGAGCAAAGATAGATTAATAAAGAGTACTTCTGAAAAATTTCACTTACCACTGTCCTGTATTTTAATCACTCAGATTTCACAGTTTACGGTATTGAAAGAAGAGAGGTTGCAGTATCAGGGAAAGATGTGGTGTTACCAAGGGAAATACTCTGGCAGAATTTGCATTTTTTTTTTTTTTCACTTACCACCCTATATTCTCATTTAGAAAAAAACAACCCAAAACAAAACCCCCACACTATTTCATTTGTATTCTGAATGTGTCAAAAGCCTGAAGCAGCTATGCCTTAGCCATCTGAAGAGCAAATTTATTTGAAGCAATATAATATGTAGGATTGCACTTGTACTGTACCTAGAGACTCTGAGGCATTGATAGCACATGGTATCAATGTGACCTGGAGACAGAATGTTGCAAAGTACTTTACAGAAGTACAATTAACTTGAAATTATTTCAGAGAGGCTCTTGAACATTTCAGAGTCTGATGCTTCTATAGAGCTTAAATAAAATAAGTCAGGCATTCCTTCTTGGAACAGGCAGATGCAGTGAAGAGAATGCAGAGGGCTTAAGAGGAGAGCCAAGTTCAAGCTCCACTCCAGTATTTATCAGTCTCTATGTGCAAGCCAAGAACTAGTCTGTGGCAAATGAACAGCAGATCTGTGGTTGTACAGAAGAGCTCAGTCAAAACTGGGCTCTTCTAGGCAAAGGGTTGCACATATGTGTGTAGTATCCAGCTCACTCTTGCCACGGAAAGCTGAACAATATAACCTCAATAATAACCTATGAAATGTACTGCTGTGTTTAATACAAGATAATGTATTAGCCAAAACAAAGAATTCCAGTCTCTATGCTACATAACCTAGTTGCTTTTGCTGTTTGTTTCATCTTTGGTCAAAGCAGGAGTGAAAATTCACTGATTTCATATTGATAATAAATTTAGAAATCACAAGCATTTGGTCAAACAAGAAGGCAAACTCTCAGCCCTGACCACTGCCCTTTGTTTCATTTCCATGCTGATGAACATCACAAACATAAAACTATGATCATTTTTCCCAGGGGATGGGGACAAGAGGAAGGGCAGAAGCAAAGAGCTCATGACCATGTATTTACAAACTTTCACATAGTTCAGAAAGTCTGGAAAATAAGATAGGAATGTTCCACATAACAACTCATATTGCAGTGTAAATCCAACAATGTTTTCACCTCTTGCTGACCTGCTTCCCCTCTCCCTGATCTATACAAAAAGGTAATGCTTACAGAAATGTAAGGGGCTTTGCCCTGTGTGAATCTGAAATGAATTCTTTAATAAATAGGAAAACTGGATTCTACCCCTTCCCTCTTTGAAAAAAACCAAACCTATACATAATTTAACAAAGTTACTAACCTTTTTCGTTGTGTGGATTTCTTTTTTCTAAAATAAAAGAGAAAGGAAACAACAATCAAGAGAAAGAATAATTCCCAGTTTTTCCTTGCATACAAATCTACTTCAATATATTTGAATAAGTTGCCATATTAAAGCGAAAAAAGAAAAACATTTTCCCACATCATATCTCTGGAGTACCTGAGCTGCTGGAAAACATCTTTCAACAGCTTACTTGCCTACAATCTTGCTATTTGTAGTGGTTACTTCTACAGAAACAGAAGTATACGTCTTTCTGTATTGCGGCTGGAAATCCATTCTAAAAAGATATGCTAAAAATACTCCATGAACATTAAAAAATTGATGACATTGAGAAGTTTTGAGTTACCACTCAAACAGAACTGGTTATTTCAATGATACTTGTTGAAAGAACCACAGTTAAGAACTAAAAGACAGAGTATATTTGCCTTTTCCCACAATACTTGGCTTTGTTTCAACATGCAGTAGGCTTTTTAAGTTACTCAAACACTTTAAAAGTCTTAAAATAAACAATCTAAGTGAAGCCTTGAAAATTTTTTAAAAGTAAGCTACCCCCATTGCAGATCACACAAATATTTTGGTATCATTTTGTATTCTTACAACAGGCAAAAAAAGGACCAGAGGTAATGGACTCCAGGAGAATAGAAACCAAGAACTTTTCGTCTTGTTAAAAACAACCAACAACAACAACAAAACAATAAAACCAAAATAAAAGATGCTTTGCTTAATGCCTGGTCTGCTGGCTGTGAAGTTTTGGGTATTCTATTTTACCTCAGAATATGAAGGGAGAGCAATTTTGATCTCTCTTTATTAAAAAATCCACATTTCTAAGGTACATGAATGTAAGCTGTTTATAGTGCTAACATGAACGTACAGTTGTACTGAGTCAAATCAAAGACCTAGTAGCTTGTTTCTGACTGTGGCCAGTAGAGAAAGAGTACAAGGGCAGACTTGCACTTTCTCCAGTATACCCTTTCCGGTGATCTATAGCTTTGGAAAACAGCCAGAGAAATACATGCATAATATTTCTGAACAGCCTTTGACAATCTTTATTTCCCATGTGTTTGTTTAATGACACAATGCTGAACACAAGATCTGAAAACTACAAGTTGAAATTCATCTTTTGTAAACAAAAAAAATAAATTAAAAAATCTGAAATAGCTTTAAAGTTTAAAAGAAAAAGTCTGAACTTTCTAATATTGCCTCTGTTCCCCCAAGAGAAATTAAAAATAATGAACTATGACAGTAATTTAATTACAATTAAAAATGATTTTATAATAATAAATAAAAAAATTAGAAAGGCATAGCTAGAGGATAAAAACAGGGAAAGGTCAATAACAATTCCTAACATTTTACAGAGTAGCAATGACCTTGCAATAAGAAAACTATATGTAACTATTAGAATTAGCTTACTGATGAGCTACTGATGACTTAATATTCAAGGACTGCAAGTTAAAAAGAAATAGAACAAGACGTGTTCCATAACAACTTTAATTTTTTAGCCATTTTTTCATTTTTAACCATATTTCAGAGATTATCAAAATAAATCCTACAAAATTCCAAAATACAAAATTCCAAAATACAATTCAGACTTAAGCATTTCGACAGCCACATCTTCCATATAGAAGCCTTGCTGACAACAGAGCTCTGTAGTTCAAAGGTGCTCCAGAGCTCCGTAAGCCTCAAGAACAAGGTTTGATTGTCACATTTATACAAAAAGTTCTTGATTAGCAAATAAACTAAGCACCGAAGTGAGGAATATCTGATTACACATGCACACTGAAGGAAGAAAAACCCATGTGCAAATCCCAAAGGAGACGCCAACAATGTGGTTTCGATAATCTAACAAAAACACAAAAACCTTTTACTGCACTTACCAGCAAAGCATTTGGAACAGAGATTCATAGTCTTGCTGGACCTGGGGCAAAATAAAAAAAAAATAGAGCTAAAAAATTCATTATTATTATTCTAATCAATACAGGGAAGATTTCTGGGGAATGAAACAAGAATATATAAGGTATGAACTTAAATCTTACTAGGAATCAAAGACAAGTGACTAGAAATGGCCAGACTAGGAACAGGGTCAGGGGAAGAGACCTCAAACAGCAATCTCTTTCCAGTTTAAAGACCTCCCATAATACAACTTCCACACATTTACTCATATTTTAAATAAGCTTACTTTACCATTCAATGTGTATGTTAAACACTCATCATTTGAACCTTTCTACTGCATTATGATAATAATGATAGACAGGAAGAGCCAATACATTTCACTTGAATATTAGACTCCCCTTGGCAACAGCTCTGCAGTTCTGACAAATCCTGAATACAGTACAGCAACGGAGAGATTAAATTCTTGCACTTATAAGGACACAGACAGATGTGCTCTTGGAAGTCTAACTGGAATGGCTTAAGAAGTTATTACCTCAGGCTGTTCATTGCTACCTTCAGCTGCATCCAGAAGTAATTTAAAATAACCTGGCTGACTCTGCACTGACATGGACTATGATAGTTCATATGATCCATTAGTGAGCTTTGAGGGCAGCAGCCTTCAGCTGAGAGAAAAACAGCTGGAGAATGCCAGCAATCTCTTAAGCCGCCCAGATGTCTCCAAAGTGTTTGTGCAATTATGTCACAAGTGCTCACCCTCACAAAGTCAGTCAGCTCACAAGAAGAAAACTTTTAAAAAAGTAAAGCTATAGACCTCCCCAGGGCTACCATGAAACTACCCAAAGCAATATATATAATGTGGGAGAACAAGTTTCTCCCAGTTTACAAAGAGTTCTAACACCACAACATCTCCTTTACAAAGTAAACTGAAGAATATTCTCAAGAGCTCTCTAAGTGTTGAAATGTCTTTAGGTAAGAGCAACCCAGCTTCTGTGCATGCTACCCAGTATTTGATTTGTTCAGCATTCCTGCCAGATCTGCCATGGCATATAAGCGTTAACATCATCCTGAGCAGGTCTGAAAGTACATATTGACAGGCAAGGTTGAACCAAAACTGTGTCTATACCTCTTCAGGGCAACCTATAGCTGGAACATATTATTTAGCTAAATTAATTGCATCTTTATCTTTACAAATATGGATATACAAAACCAACTGAAACTACCAAAACAGTTGTTTTCAATGTCCAGGCAAACATAGACAGAATTTTATAACCTTCGTCTTACAATATATAAATTACAAAAACAAACTGCTTACTACCTCAAGACAAAAAAATTGTCAATTTTTTCAAAGCAATTTTATCAGAAATGAACACAACTCTCAGAATTACAGAATTCACACACACACACACCTGAGTCTGCAAATGGATTTTCCAGTAACAAAGTAAATCCAGACCTGGTCAATAATATCTCAGTTTTAGTCACATCAAAACATTACATATGTTTTTCAATTCATGCACATTTGAAAACTGCTTTACATCAGGCTCAAGAATTCTAGAAGAACATAGCTCACTGCAGATATGAGACATAAGCACTTGTCAGCTATAGCAAGAGCCACAGACACAAGAAAGCTAGTTTTAAATGCAAACAGCATGTGCACAGGAGTAAAGTTAATTCCCAAGAAAAGAAAAGCAGAACAGCATTTGTAGCCATATAAATACATCATCAAATTGGCATATACCCAAAGATTCAATATCTATGTTGACAGTCTGCACAGATTATCTACCTTCAGAAGAACTGCAATTAAAAACAGCATGGTGAGTCAACACCTACAGCATTAGTGTGCTGCAGTTCAGTACTCACTGCTTATGGGTTAGACCTTCTGGAGCAGCTCAATATGCCAGGCAGGAGCTTCTCTGCAAAGCCATTAAACCCCAGGGGCAGCAAAGAAAAAGAAAGGCAGAGTTCAGATGGTTCATATTGATGACATTGGAATGGGCAATGACAAATGTTTTCACTGGTATAATCAACCATCTCAGCTGTTAAATATCAATCCAAAGCCTCATATAATATTTACTTATCAGCACATCAACAATGGAAAACACACACAACATACAGCTATGTGGATGAAAAAAAAAAAAAAAAGGGGGCCATTAACATCAAAACCTTTCAGATTTTCTGAAAGGACAGTACTGTTGGATAAGTGACCTGGTGAGCTAATAACTTCCGTTCACCGTTCCTTTCAAGGCAACACAAGTCAGTCTGAGGCTGCTCCTTAAGATGAGAATCTAAACTTTGAGTGGGTTTTTTCCTGTCTTTTACGGTCACTTATGTCACTGTAGATCTATCAACATTACACTAGAACTAAGAAAATGGCATTTTTTATTAGAGACAGCAACACTGTGGATCAACAATCAGCCCCCTTTTGAAAGTGCAATATTTAAGTAGAGCAAAAGCCTTGCAAGGAAAATGCATTAAGTAGTTTACATACATCAAACTTACTAGGTATTATCTGAGAGGTATGTCAATATCTGCCAAGTAAAATGTATGTTTTACAGCCTTTGTTACACTGCGAACCCTTTCTCTCATCACCAAGATTTCCTCTTTGCATCAGGCAAGGGCTCTCTCATCAGTTAAAATTGAGCAAACCTGCATATTGCTGATTTCTCTGTGAAGTATATCCTCTTAGCCACATCACTGTTTTACAGGAACTATTTCATAGTGACCCCAGCATTCACCAGAAGCTTATGCTGCCAGGCAGAACAGTTAAACATGGACACACTAAAGTAGTTCCAAGATTTCCCTCACAGAAGTCAGCTTTATGCTTAACAGTACCTAACCTAGAATTATTACACTGTAACTTTTTATGTACAATATCCCTAGAAAGCCAGCTTTATACTGATAATTTACAATCTCCACTTGTACATAATTTAAGCTGATATTCAGGAAGACATTCATATTTACGGATAAATCAAGCCAAATAGAATAGTATTCTCTCTGAGACAGAACATAAAGTTAAACCCTATTTGAAGGTACTTCTATCTATCAAAAAGAAGTCATTTAACTAAAGGTTGACACAAAATTATTATGGAGATTGGATATCACAAGGTGAAGCAAGCTCAGAAGGTCAAGTGGCAGAGCAAGTTAGAGGCAGAATGCAAAAAGCCAGCTGCAAAACCCCAGAGGCTACAGAACAACTGCATGCAACAGTTCCACAGAGCTTGGTGTCTGAAACAAGTGTATGTATTAAATATGCTTCCAGTGCCAGAGAAAACAAAAAAACCCACAAAACCCCACAAACAACAAAACAAACATTCTTTAAACAACATAGCCATGAAAGTAGCAGCAATGACATTGCAATTTTGAAAGAGGACAAAGTTTACAGAAATGGGAAATCCTGTAAGTTGCAACATGTTTATATTTTAAGCAATAAATAAATCACATGTAATGATAAAAATAAAAAACACATTCGAGGCTATACAAACCATCTTCCCTTACTTTACATTGTGGCCTCTACGAACCTCCATAGCGAAAGAAAGTATTTGAGCCTTTAGACAGATCCATACACACACCAGTGTCAGGTCCTAACTTCAGTGAGATCGACATCTCATCTCCAGATAAAGGTGAATAATGTAAAGTGACAGCCAGAAAGAGGCATTCAATATCAAAAATAACATACTTCAAATCCTATGTGTTTATAAGTAACTACTTAATAAAACTGAAGAGACTACTTCCTCAACTTCACTTTCAGCACATTCTTACGAATGGTGCCTCATCTACTCCACTAAAAGCACTCCAAGCTATTTACTCAAATTTATGCCCTACGCTCCTAATTACTTTTTTCTTTTCTTGCCATCTGGCAGTATACCATGGTGAGGTACCATCCAAATCAATGCACATTCCACTCCGTCTTCATTGGCAGGTTTTTTTTTACTTCTCCCTCTCCCAGTAAATGATTTTATCAACACAAAACCGTATCTAGAGCACGAAGTTTAAATTCTAGCTATAAATGTCAAAGACAAGATTGTTAGACATACAGTAGTTTATCAAAATGGCCAGAATACAATAAAAAAACTCCACCAAACCGAAAAACAAGACAATCTCAATCTGAAGGTTCAAAACAAATTCCATGTGGAAATTTTGCACATTCAAAGAAAGTTAAAAAAGAAATATACAGGAATTTGTTGGATCTCAGGACTCTCAGCAGTCAGTCTCCCTAATGAACACAATTTTCTGCTGAGAAACTTAAGATAGGCACACCTAATGTATGCTGAAGGTTTTGTAATAAAATCCATTTTCCAAATCATTTTTCAGTAGACTTTCAGGCACTTCCCAGACTCCTCAACCCATATTTAAGGGGAAAGAAAAAAAAAAAACCCGCAAACCAGCAACACTAGAAACTAATACTAGCTGAACTCCACACAAGTGCAAAAGGCCAATACAAATGCTCAATTTCATCTGTATTAGGATTGTATTTGTATGTTTCCCACACTTTTTAATAGTGAACTAGTATTACTAATGTAGATGTTCACCAAGAATTGTGCAACTGCACCAGACAAAAAAACTAATAGAGGTACATATCCTTAGTGCTTGAAAAACAACACCAGAATAAGTCATTGTTGAAAACAATTTTTGTTCTGGTGCCTTTTCAGAATGGAAGAATAAGGAGTTTGGAGAAAAAATGTTTTCATATAGTATGCATATGTTACATATTTAATGATATTTAAGCCACAGATACTAATGTGAGGTGGGCTGATGCCAACCTCATCAAGTTTAACCATGACAAGTGCAAGGTCCTGCACCTGGGTTGGAGCAATCCCAGGCACAGCTACAGGTTGGGCAAAGAGAAGATTCAGAGCAGCCCTGCAGAGAAAGACTCGGGGGTGGTGGTTGATGAAAACATGACCATGAGCCAGGTTCAGTGTGCGCTTGCAGCCCAGAAAGCCAACCGTATCCTGGGCTGCATCAAAAGGAGCATGACCAGCAGNAGACTCGGGGGTGGTGGTTGATGAAAACATGACCATGAGCCAGGTTCAGTGTGCGCTTGCAGCCCAGAAAGCCAACCGTATCCTGGGCTGCATCAAAAGGAGCATGACCAGCAGGTCGAAGGAGGTGATCCTGCCCTTCTTCTCTGCTCTTGTGAGACCTCACCTGGAGAATTGTGTGCCGTTCTGGTGTCCTCAACATAAAAAGGACATGGAGCTGTTGGAACAAGTCCAGA
>NDXB01005369.1:0-33686 GCA_002631895.1 Agapornis roseicollis
TTTTCCCCTTCTTGAAAATGGGGGTTATATTTCCCTTTTTCCAGTCGTTGGGAACTTCCCCTGGCTGCCATGATTTTTCAAATAGGATGGACAATGGCTCAGCAACTTCATTCACCAGCTCCTTCAGGACCTGCGGATGGATTTCATCAGGTCCCATGGACTTGTTAACTTCTGCTAGTTTAATTTGTTTCAGATATTAGATGTTAAAGTGAGGAGGGAGAGAGGGAGGCAGCGCAGTGCTTGTCAGTTGTTGACTTATAGCAAAAGGACAGAAAAATTCAGATGTTCTGTGTGAAGGAAGGATTTAACTGGGTGTGAGCCAGGAACAATAGCAAGAGGAAGTTGGAGGGACCACAGTACAGCAGGATGATGGTGTGCATCTAAAAGGCATTGAAGTATATGAGAAGGTCCACATACAGCAGTAGTATAGTCTTTTGGCACTGCCTTCTTACAAGTACTTTTAATCCTCATGTTTATTCTATTAATCAGTTAAGGTTTCTTTTTTCCTCCTGGAGGTGTTATATTAGATGTTGTAAAACAAATGCATTGCTGGCTTGCATTAAACTTGGCATAACTTAAAATGGAATGCTATTTTTTGTCAAGAATAAAGAAATTTTTTTTAATTCAACATTTTGATGCAACATTCACAGTTTTCATCTTGTTGGTTAAAAATCAGTGATCTGTCAAGAATTCATTGTTGTTAACTTGCATTTGTTTTGGTGATGTCTTTGCCAGGATATCACTCACAATTCCCAGTGCCAGTCTGGGTTCGATCGTGCTGGGCACTGGGCAAACCTTGGGAAAATACACAATCTGTGATTCAGAAGTCAGATGTAAAATGGTGGTTCTAATTTGGTGGGGTGTGTTTCAATTGTAACCAAAATCATTCATGTTTGTGAAGTAGAGTGGGTGCTCTCGCTTTCCTAGCTTCAAGTAGGAGCTGTTTAGAAACGTTCAGGTTATTTGGATCATGACTGTTAACCTGTACTTTTGCTTTGCCTAAGCAAAGGGTAGGAAATGTGCAGAACTCCCTGCAAAATGGAGTTTATAGCAGGGATGGGAGTTGGAAGATGGCAGCTCAGAGGCAGCAGTGTGGAGTGGCAAAGAGGAAGGCCAAAAGCTGCAAGATATTAACAAAGCTCAGGTTCAGGAGCCGCTGGTCTGAACTTAACGTGCTCTTAGTCCCAAGTTGGTGTCTGGTGAATATTGTTCCCATTGTTTAGTATAAAATTAGTATGTTTTATATGAGATGTTCAGGGCATGGTAGATTAAAATGATAATTTACTTTGTATGGCAGCACTGTTCTTTAAGCCATAAAAAGCTCTTTCAGTCTCAGTTCCACATCAGCCAAGGCAACAGCGGAAGGAATGCCAGTTCTATTGGAATAGGTTTTATATAAATAGACTTTTCTGATTTAGAGCAGAGTTTCACCCCCACTCCCACCCCCGATAAAGAAAAATACTCCTTTAGCATATTTTAGCCAGTCTAGAAAACTAATGCCAAAGATTTGTGCATTTGGCTGGGTTGACCTGTGTGGCTGCTGGATCCAGTTAGATCTGAGTGAATCCGCTGTATGTCCCTGAAGTCCTTGTTCTGTTGAACTGAATATTTGTCAGCTTCCATGGTAAGACCCGATTTGCAGTTGGTTGAGGTAGGGTTGTGAACACTGCTTTTGATGGCAGTGCTAGTACTGGTTCTGCAGTGCCTTCTTCAGCCCTGGTAGAACTGCATGGCTACATGGAGAACTGGATTAGGAAAATTACTTGGATTTTCTTTCTTTTTTTTTTTTTTCTGCCAGCTTATTTTTGTCTCTTAAATTATGTAATTATTCCATAACTTGAGTTTTCTGCTTGGATTCTGTCCCAGACAATTGTTAAGATTCAGTAGCTATGAGGAACATCGAAACAGCCATTTTCCTGTAATATGTGCACTGTAGCACAGTAAATGGAGAAAATCTCATCAGTCTTTTGTGGCTTGGGGGTGGGATGTGGGAGTATGCCTTATTAGACATCTCCCCAAAGAGTGAAAATTGTATGTAGGTACTCTGAGCTATCTATAGTGAACAGCATTTGGAGCTATTGCTTTGTGTGGACATGCTGAGTCATTTCAGAAAGAATGCTTCTAAGATACTCAACAGTAGACATCCAGGTCGCTGGTGTCCTGTGGCCCTTTTGACTAATTTTCAGATACAATCTGAAACCTGTATTCTTTTCTTGTTTGTATTTAGATTATTCTTCTGCACATTCTTTGTGCATAGAATAAACTACTTCTGCTTCCTTGGAGCTTTCTTAGTGGCTTCCCATGTAATCCTAATTATGGGCATTCCCTTGTAATGTCTTCCAAGATGAGCCTGTGAAAAACAGGCTATTTTGCAGTGACTAGTTCATAAGCTAGATGCAGTATTGTATCAAACTTCAGTAAGTTACCACAGCAAGGATGCTGGTCTTCAAGGATACTCAAATGCCTGTGGTCCAGCCATTGCAGGGAGTCAGAGCAGTCCATACTGAGTTACATATGAACGTTGCCTTTCAACATCTGATTTTTCAGATCCTATCATGAGGCAGAACTGTAGCTTACTGAATTTCCTTTCATGGGGATTTTGTTAGGCTCTCAAACCATGAGTCTCTCCTGTGTTGCAGCTTGTACAGTGACCTACTTGTATCTTTCAGATAAAGAGAAGGAGAAGATAAAGCTTGAGGAAGATGAGGCAGCAGCTGCCAGCACTATGGCAGTCTCAGCTTCCCTTATGCCGCCCATATGGGACAAAACTATTCCTTACGATGGCGAGTCTTTCCACCTGGAGTACATGGATCTGGATGAGTTCCTGCTGGAGAATGGAATTCCTTCCAGCCCTACTCACCTGGATTTGAACCAGAATCCACTCTTGCCTGTGGCTGAGCTGGAAGGAAAGGAGTCTGCCAGTGCTTCCACTGGTTCTCCTGCATCATCCTCTTCCACTGCAGTTTACCAGCAGTCTGAAGCAGCCTCCAGCACAGGTAGATGGAATAATATGGGGTTGTGAGGGACTTTTGTTGTTCTTCTATTAAAAGGTGCCTCTTTAGATCAAAGAGAAGACGTGCTAACCTGTCGGGTAGCTGTGGCAGGTGAATTAGTACAAGCATACTCAATCTAGAGCCTTAGTCTGTGTGTCAGTTTGTGAAGGTGCTGCCTGTCCTCTTCTTCCCCTTTCCCTTTCCTGAAAGAAATGACTTGAGTGTCTCAGTGTGCAGTTTGTCTCTCTCTTTAAATTAGAAGAGCTGAACCCCCAACACAAAGTATTTGTTTTCTCGGTATTGTTAGTGTAGTGAGAAGTTAGACATGTTGAGAAAATAGTTTCTGGGCTTATTTTACAACAGATTTGATAAGTTTTGACAAGTCATTTGGGCTACCTTGGTGGTTTGTTCTGCTGCTTTGGTGAACTAACTTAATGTCCTTCAAATAACAATGCTTAACAGAAAAAACAAGGAAGCAGTTTTTCACGCTAGCCTGTGAAGTGTGAGGAGAGACACTTGGAGAAGGTGTTAATGATGCAGTTTGATGTTCTTTAGTGCTTTGAAGTAGGAACTGAGGAATAAAGAAACAAAACTGTTCTTAAATGGTACTAGGAAACTTCTACTCTTCATTTGCAATATGGAGATCTTCTCTATTAAGGAACTCAGGAGCACATTTTGCCTGGGATTTGGAGTTTAAACATGATAGCCACTGAACTTTGACAGTGCTGTTTTATGAGCAGACTTTACAGAATGCGTTTTGCTCAGGGCCTCTTTGAATAATCTGCAAGAGAAAGGTCAATGTGGGACTCCTTCAGTAAGGCATAGGGTATGGCTTTTTTCTAGGTGGTATGTGGAAAAACTTACTTGTTGATCACTGCTTCAGAATGGACTGGTATTTGCAATTCACGTGTATGAAGTTTGTAAAGAAGAGATAAATATTACAAAGTTCATATGAACACTATCAGTGTCAGACAACTTGTTGGGACATTTCTCTCCATGTGGTAAAGTAGAACACTATTGCATTTGTAACAAACCCACCTTTATTTAGTCATTTGTTTGGAAGTAAAATTGTCTGACCTTTGAGTGGATTGGGGTTCACTGGGCAGGCTTGTTTCTGTAAGGCTCTCTGTGGTACAAAACTCGGGCTGATACAAGTTTTGTACTTCTTCCTGCTGTGGAAGGTGCTGCTTAAGTGTGCAAAGCATGTAATTTTTGCCAAGGAAGTATTAACTCTTGTCCTGCATCTGTCTGCTCATGCCTGTTAGTCTGGCATATGTTCCTAGAGTTTGTGTTACAAACTGGACTGTGTAGCTTTTCTCTGTGCCAGCAGTGGTACAGCACCAAACACACTTTAAGGAGATACCAAGTAATATTGTTAAATACTGCCCACAGTAGGGCAATAAACAGATAACCCAAGTTGGCTTCTTAGTTAATTCTCTTCATCTTGATGAATGTATTGTAACTTCTCCTGTTGTTGCCAGAGTCCCCACCACAAAATGAGAGAAATACTCCCAGCCCCATTGATCCTGACTGCGTAGAAGTTGAGGTGAATTTTAACCCTGACCCTGCTGATTTAGTGCTGTCCAGTGTGCCTGGTGGTGAGCTCTTCAATCCTCGCAAACACAAGTTTACTGAAGAGGACCTGAAACCACAACCAATGATTAAAAAAGCCAAGAAGGTTTTTGTCCCAGATGAGCAAAAGGTAACAGATTTATTGCTGTAAACTTCTCTAGGCCTTGATCAAAGTTCCTGATTCTTTGTCCACACATTCTGACATATAAAGCTAATGCACTTACACCTGTGTGATCGGGCAGAAGTACTATGAAGAATAGAATTGGCAAGTCAGCTGCTGTTCTTGATGGTTTGGTATCATGAGATAATTACTGGGCAGGACCAACTTATGATATACACGGAAATTAGAAGAACTATCAAGTCACGTCCTCCTTAACTGCACTTTCAAAGGCCATTGTATGTATTTCCCCAGCATGAGGCCTGATCTGGTTTTAGGCAGCCCCGGCAACAGAACAAGTGGTTTTCCGTGAAAATTCATTCCTGAATTGAAAATAAAGGGAGCATTTCAGTTGGACTGCTTCTTGGTAGCCAGGTCTCTTAATCTCCCTTGTTCTAGCAGTACACTCGGTTCATGCTACAATGTGTAAGGATGAACTCGTTCACTACTGTTGCCTGCATTTTGGTGTCAGATCCCTGCAAACCAACGAAGGAGGTTCTTCAATACAGCAGTCAGTGTGAATGTCATTATACGGTAAAGAGGCATTTGCTTGATAGAGTTATCAGCTTGGCTCTTCTTTTCTTTCTCTTTTTCCCTCTCCTTCTTTTGCTACAGGATGAGAAATACTGGACAAGGCGAAAGAAGAACAATGTGGCAGCAAAGCGCTCCCGAGACGCTCGGCGATTAAAGGAGAATCAGATCACGATTCGGGCAGCCTTTCTTGAGAAGGAGAACACAGCCCTGAGGACGGAGGTTGCAGAGCTGCGCAAGGAAGTGGGACGATGCAAGAACATTGTTTCTAAATACGAGACCAGATACGGACCCTTGTAAGCACACCCCTTTTCCTTGTCAGGGCTCCTTGGTTTAGCCTCTTAGACTTCTCTGCTTTCTGTAGAGACTTCCAGAAATAAAGTTTGTGGAGGCTTTGCTATTTTGCATCTACACAAAAGAAAAAATACACCATCAAACCCTGTTTCTGTTGGCACAACTTGTTCAGGCCCTTTCCTGATCATTGTGTTGCCCAAAATCTTAGTGTCCATATTTGCAACTTTGTTTTTAACACTGATAGAGCATTTTCCGATGTCATAGAGTAGAACAGATTCACCTGTCTGAAGGAATAGATGTGGATCCCTCCTGACTGGACAGGGCTTTTACTCTCTGTTCTAATCTCCATTTCACGTGGAGGAAGAGCTTAGGAGACTCTTCTGACCTTTTTTTTCCCACCTGCTCTTTCCTCCCTGCCCACCCTTCCCAGTCAAATTGTAAAACATTATTTTAAGATGTAAGTAGATGTTGCTGGGCAGCGTCATGAAATTGTTTCCCCTCCCATTCAGAGGCACTAGAAAGTACTTGTTGTATAGAGCTCTGTTCCTGTTGAAGAGGAATAGGGGAATGTTTAAGACAGGGAGACAGGAAAATATTCAATCTCTTGTAAAAATTGAGGTATCTCGAGGCTAATGCACAAGTGTTATTTGCACCAGAGTCAGTGCAGTGTTGATTAAAGTACTGCTCAAACGTCTTGGTAGGTTCTAATCCTGGATAGCTTCCAGAAGTCAAGGAGAGAGAACAGCAGGGACAGATATGGACAACAGAATTTTCTGTGGGGTTCAGAATTTCTACCACCGCCCCTGCTATTTTTTCTTTGCAGGGACTTCCCTCTTTAACTGCTGACAAAGCAGCATGTTACACTTAACTGAGAAGTAAGGGAGATTTAGAAAAAGAGGTCTGGCGTATTAGGCTGAACCTTGAGTCCCATCTGTTAAGGAATTGTCAGTTAAGGAATTCTGTTAAGGAATGCTTTGGAAGAAGCTGATTTGGGTTTTTAAGAAGCAAACAAGCCACTTTCACTTTACTGTACCTTACTTGTACAAGAGCTTGAGAAAAGAGTTTTGGTCCTTTGCCTCATGAACAGTCTATCAAACAAACAACACCCACTCTAAACATGAACATTTTACCTCTATCTCCTGTGTAACAGCATATCTGGCCTCTCCATGCCTGCTGGTTCTCTTTCCAGCACGCTTCCTGTTACAAAATTAGCACACAAGACTTGCCCTCTTGTAAGTAATCCATTCTCAGCACCAAGCACTTCTTCAACACTGTGTGGTGTTAAGAGGAAAAAATACGTTGCGTGATGTTGGGACCTTCTTTGTGACCTACAGCTGCAAGAACCAGAAGCTTTAACAGAAGTATATGTCTAGAAGTCCTCTTAACAAGAAAAGCTAGTGGCTTTGTCAGAACTCTCAAGCTATACTTCCTGGGCAAATATTTATATTAGAGACTGAACGTGGGATAGGGGATGTTTAGGCTAGTTTCCAGTTCCCCACTGAAATCTGAAAGGTATATTAAAAAAGCATTGGAGTTTCTTTTCTATACTAAAGACTTGCCTAGCTTGTCTTTTAAACATGATGTGGAAATTGATATGAGTGTAGACCCATTGTGTGTTGACTTTTTAAGGAAGTGGAGAAGCAGGCTAATATAGAATGCTTAAAGTAAGCATATGCTTTGACCTATCTCCCCCTCTGTTATGCTCTTAATTTGATTAGAGTGGCTCTGGATGCAATGTTGGTCTAATTTCTTTCAAGCATACTAAAAATTGTCACCCTTTCAGCAGGGGTTTTTCTTTCACAGGGTGGTGTGTGGTGGTGATGGTGGGAAGTATGTTATAAATAAATTGTCACACTTAATGCTTTGCTTTGTTTAAAGTGACTTATCTGATTCCGAGTGATGCAACTTTAAAGACTTTTAAAAACAAAGAAACTAAAAAGCACACATGAGTCGCCAGTCTTCAGAGTGAGCAGTGAAATCTATGAGGTGTCCCAACTCAAACAACTGACGATGACCCTGCCTGCCTGCTTGCCTGCAAGTACCCCATCTGAACTACCCAGGGCTGGGCATGATGAAAAGTGCAAAGTCTCCTTAATTCTGTAAATGGCTTTCTTATCTGTCTTTCTCACTGTAACTATGAGCTACAATAAGCTTACTTACTGGGGTTTTGTCAAGACACTCAAAGTTCATGTCTCAAGGTTTGTTGACAGCCTGTGTGAATAGAGACTCTTTGGCACTTGAAGTGGAAGAAAATAGGGAGCTTTAAATGAGAGTGTCTGTATATATTAAGAACTGCTATACTTTAAGACTCTTTTCCCTGCAGTAGAATGAATTTTATTTAATACTGCAGCTCACTTTTAGTACAGTGTAGCATCTTGTGGAGTACTGTGAGTGCAGAATTAAAGCAGCAATTTGTGATGTGTGAGACTTCCAGTGCAGAAAAGTACAGCAGATGTATTGAAACAATCCAGAAAGCATCACAGTGTGCCATACAAAGAGTAGTAATAAACCTCTATTGCCCATGTAATAGTAAAACACTTCAGTTGCTTTTCTGCTCCACTGCTGTTAACCTGCTTTTCCCTTTGTTTCTTTTATGAAGCTCACTTTCTTCTATGGTATCTTGCTGAAACCATATCTATTCTCCTGTTAATGATTTAGCAATCACAGAAAAGGTGCTAGTCTGAGCTGCTGATGCCTGTGTCTTTTGGCAGTCTGCAACTACCAAATGAGTATTAGCTCCAGCAAAACAATGGCTATTTGGTGCCATATTAGGATTTTCTGTCTCTTGACTATATGAGAACTGCAGTGGTTAAAGAGTACTTTGTTCATCTGTTTTCTGAAACTGAAACAGCCAATGATTTTCCACAGTTACAACAGGCAGCTGAAGTATCAAGACCCTAGTGCTGGTGTGGGAGAGTAGATGAAAGCTTGGACAGATTGTGGGGATGTTCACCGTGTGCAGAAGATGGAGGAAGTAGGTGGAAATTCCTTTATAAGAGTGTCATCAGCATAACAAGAATCTACTCTTATGTTAAGGAACCTTAGGAGCTAAATTTGTGCGGGAAGAAAAAGAGTATTTAATTTCTGGGCAAGTAGTACAGAGCCAAGCTTGTAGCCAAAATGGAGCTTGTAAGACAGGAGCGTATTTGTGTCTGGAGATTTATAAACAGCATACACCTCAAGAAAAACAATCTTGAAAGCTTTCAGAAGCACAAGTGCTGAAATTGAGGCACAACCTGTTACCAGCAAAGCTCAACACTATCATGTTGAACAAGTATTTTGACTTCACATTTACCCAAGCGATTCCACCTCTAATTTCAGAGCAGAAAGAGAAAAAAAGTGCAAAGCAGCAGCTGATGCTGTAAACTTCATTTAAAGTACAAGGAAAAAAATCTCAAAACCCCAGAATTTGTAACCAGTTTTCTGAAGATACAACCTTTGTAAAAAGCATATACATTAAATGTACTTATTGAGCTATTATTTTTAACGGACCATGTTCTGAAGTCAAGCAAGTGCTTTCAACTTTATTGCTGGTTACAAAAGTATACTTACAAGTGTATTAATATAGTTTGGGATTCTAAAGCTCTGAGATAATCTTGGGGTATTCTCTTCAAATAGATGAATAGTTTAGCTCCGTGCTGCTGAAATGGCAGCACATATCTCTATCAAGTTGCTGATTTGGACTGATATTTTTGATATGTATTGTTTTGTTGTTGTTTTTATTTTGGTGATAAATGCTAAAACATAGACCTAAAAAAAAAAAAGACAAAAAAAAAAAAGACCCTGACAGCATGTAAATGTAGCAAAACTGGTTTGCATTTTATCATTTCTGAATTTTCAGTTAACTTTGAATGTCTTCCTGTTTAAATCACAAAGCTAAAGGGTATTGTAACTGGGGAAGGAGTTGCTGGGCCCTCGTTTGGGTCTTGCTGTCTTACTCCTTTAGGACTATCTTATAAATACTTACATATTGTACACAGGATTTGGGTTTGCAGTATATCATGCTATTTTAACAGCAAAATAGTCTGTGAGATTAGTATGTGCAATGCTGTTAGCTTTTTCTGTTGTATTAAAAGCTTCCCACGATGGAAATGAACAGTGAATGTTCATCAGACCTTTCTTTTAGAGAAGACTGTTAGCAATCTCTTGTGCTTCCCTGTAGCGCAGATTTGCACATTCTGTGATTTGTGTGTCTGGGTTGCAAAACTGGAAATTAGCACTTTAGGGTGAGTGTGGCTTAACTTTTGTAGTTGGAGATTTATTTTTGTGTGAAGAAGCAACATCTTTAAAGATAGGTGGGAAGATAGCAACTATTTAAAGGAGTATAGGTATTGCCAGAGAAAAAATAATGTGCAATGCTGAATTCCTTTCTCAGTTTTTGCAGTCTCAGGAAGATAAGCTTACTGCTTCAGAGCTCTCTGCTCCCTTCAGAAAGATTAACTACATAATCTCGTTTCTTTGACTAGGATGACAATCCTATCCGGAACTCGTAACTTGTGTACATTTTCATAGCGGTCATAAGACAACTGATAATTCTTTTAGCTCAATTTGAACGTTAAAAGATGCTGAATTGACATTGCTAGAGTCTGAAGTTTTCTAGTCTTGGAACATGCTCTGTAGAGGCCATAAATGTGCCTGATGCCAGTGTACCCCTGTTCCAGCCATAAAGGGACCATCTCCAAGGGGAAGGAATAAAGGGAGTCCACCTCTCAGCATCACTGCAGGGATTGCCGGTAAAGGGAGCAGTTTTTGACAGAACTGTACATTCATTAGGAAGTGGATTGACACCAAATGGCCATTTCACAGTACTAACTTTGAAAATATAAACTGTTGATACGATTTGTGGGGAATGAGCATTGTCTTACTCTGCAAAAGAAACAGACCTGGAATAAATGATGTGCAACATTTAATATGGTATTGCTTTTGTGCATGGTCTTCTAGTCTACACATAGTTGTGTTTCCTTATAATAATGTGGGCTTGTATTTAAAAATTCCCTAGAAGCTTAATCTTTCACCAGTTGCCAAGATCTGCTCTCACTGATGCCAGTAACAGAGACCTCATTAACTCCTGCAGGAAGGTCTGTACTCTCACATGGTTATTGTAAGGTTTTGTTAGGCACTGGAGTCATGGGTGTCTTTGCTTTACTCTGAAGTGTTCTGTGCTGGGATCAGGTGGATATGTCTCAGACTGCCCGAGTAATGTTAGTAAACTGATCCTATCACTTTCTCATTTACACAGTTAGTGATGGTTTTGATATTCAGATAATCTCAGTTCTTTTTTTCCACCCTGCGTGGACAGGGTGAAAAAGTAGTGCACTATAAGCTTGCACTGAGAGAAGAATTATTTTGGGGTTTTTAAGTTAGATGTGGCTCTCTGCAGTTCATCTAGTAACATTTTGTCTGGTCTGACAATTCTCTATTTCCCTGCTGTGCTGTTGGGAAACCCAAGGTGCCCTAGCTGTAAAAATTGCTTTTAGCATTACCTGCAGGAGTGCTACTAATTGTACAAAATTCATTTCAAGAATGAGAGGAGTGGTGGAAGGCCAGCAGCTTTGGGAATACTGTAATGAAACCACTTGTGTGGGAAAGTATTTCTGTGTAGACAGCAGAAATAGTGGACTTGCACAGAAGAGAATATTGCTGCGTCAGCTTTGTAAACCTCCTCAGCATAAAAGGGTTCCTTGTGATCAGATGCCCTCACAAAGAGTGAAGGTATCTTGGACCTTTCTAAAATCCACACAGGCTTTTGTTCATCCTTATGGTTTTAGTTGCTGAGCACAACATGAAGAAATGCATAAATCTCATCATCTTGGCAGCCTACATCTAAATTCATAAACAGCAAAATCATTTGTTAATGCTAGTCTCTTGCCTTTGCAGTACTGCAGGACACTGAGCAGCTTTCTAGATGTTCAGATAATTCCTCTGATCTGTATATCTGCCACTGCAGCGTGGTGAGGATAGGTAAACTCCCAGTGAAAGACTGGGGAAAAAGCAGAAGGAATAGGCTTAACATTTGTGGAGATGCTAACAAAATGCTAATTGAGGAATTACAATAACTCATGAGAATGCATATTTGTCATAGAAAATGTAATTTGTCAGTTTGATAGGATGCTGTCCCCTCGTTAGTCACTTGTAGAATGCAAACTTCTTAGAAGTCAAGCAGCTACGGGGAAAAAGGAATCCTCTGAGGAGGATACGTATATAGACAGACATAGATGCTGTGCAAGGAGAATAAGGAATGAAACCAGGAAAAGAAGAATAATGCAAGAGTCCGATCTGAGCAAGATTGCTAAAACTAAAGCTTTACTGTTTATTTTAGGCCAATTTGGATCCCCTCAGGTTAGCATCATACAGATGATAGGTATTGGTTCAGGTTTTGGGGAATATCCTTTTCTTGATCTCACTTCCACAGTCCAGAAGAAGGTGAAAGGAATATACAGATAGGGAGGAGAGTTGCTGCAGAAAGGCATGGAAAAATAGCAGTTGCTTTTAAGTAACTGTGCTGCTGCACTGGGGGTTGACCTGCTGATGTGAACTGATAGTGCTGTGTTGTGAGGAAATTACTACCCGAGGCCCCAGTATTCCAAGGCCTTAATTCTGCTGTCATTTCTGTGTGGGATGAGCCCTGTATCTATAGAGAACCATGTGGACTTCACAGGATCTATTCTTGAACGTGAAGCTCTGCCCAGGCGGTCCACTGCAGAATTGTGTCCTTAACACGTGATCAGTTGTAGTTACAAGGCTATTGATAATCAGTGTAATTTGGGTGCCTGTTACATAGCCAAAACCCTTGTTACTTCATGTTCCCTACTAAGGCATGAGCAGAAGCCCTTTGCTGTGCAACTTGTGTATTAAAAAAAAGTACTTCACATACGTCTAGTAAATTAAATTAAGGCATGTGATTTTGGTCTGTAGGTCTCAAACTTTTCTCGTGTACCTGCCTGAATGTTTTCTTAGATCTGCAGCTATGTCTAGGTGAGAAGGTCTGGTGGGATTTGTTTTCCTGAGGGGGCACAATAGCAGCTCTGATCTGTCACGCTGTGGCTGACTGCTTGCTACTGGCCAGGATCATGGATGGATGCATCCCCTGCACTTTCATGTGAAGTTGTCTGAAATATGGTGATTAACATGATTATTGGAATACTGTATTTTGTATAACCTAGAACATGTAAATACACTTTTAAAACTAATCTGTTTTATGAAGTAATAAATAAGTGCTTCCATTGTAATATCTGAATATTGTTAATGCTTCATGTAGCTTGATTTGGGATTATTTTTTTCCTAGAGAACTACAAAAATCAAAACAAAGATTGATGTTGTGGAATTTTAGTCTAGTTGTGATGCTTTCTATCAACACAAAATGTTCTGAAAATAATAATGACCTACTTAAGCAGAGAAACTGAGAATTTGAGGGAATTGATTCTCTTCCAGTCTTTCTTTAACCGTAGTTACTGATTACATTCATAACTGTACTCTTCTCGTCCCATTAGCTGGACAGTGGATTTGTTTGTGAGTAGTGTTTGGAAAGTGGTGATATTAAATCATTTGTGAAGATTAGTGGGTGAGGAAAACTGAAGTTGTTTGGTTTTGGGTTTTTGTTTTGTTAAACTATTCTCTCTTTTGGCTCAAACGGATCTGTCTCCACCCTTCAGCCAGACTGCAGCAAGTTGCAATGAAACAGTGAGTGACTGTTACTGAAGTGCATTTGTAACCTAGATAGTCTACATCTTCATCAGTTCTGTTATGCACATAGATGAGGCAGGTTTCCTGCTGTGGTGTGGAGAGACAGAAAGTGATTAATGACTTGAGGTTTTGCTGAGTACATGTTCACTGGATGCTGCACAGCTGGAACTTTCATCAGCTTTCATGGCCTTTTCTATCTCATGTTAAAAGGGAAAAAAAAAAAACCAAAACAGTGGAGTGAGATTCATGAGCAGTATGCTAGGAAATACAGACACTTGGGCTTTGAGGGGGAGGTAAGATTGATCCATCAGCCTTCATCTAAAGAGATTAGGCTGTGATGATGCTTTATCCAGCCGTAATGTAACTTGTTTGTCTTTAATGCTGTACTGGAGCAGTCTCCTCTATAGCAACAGCTGTGTCTGCAGTGTTCCATAAATGACAAAAGCCACAACATCCTTTGCAGGTGGCAGAGATGGTGGCATCTCTGGTTTGGTTTTTATTTTCTCCTTTTTATTTTTTATCTCCCCTCTCAGTGTTTCTTGGCTGTAAAACGGCTATAAACCAGCTAAACATATGTGCAAGTTATGCAGAAAACTCTGATCCTGTAAAGCTTTCTGAGAAACACACAGTTTTTAACTAAATCGTGTGAGGGAACTCCTATCTGCTATATTTGGCCTGAAATTCTGATGTCTCTTGGATAAAAGTATTTTCTTGGCTTCAGATGTGACACTGATCTGTCCCATTCATTCAATGGGATGGGTGCTAAATCTGCACAGTTTTTATATTTAAAGATATCTATTTGATCTTAGTTTTACTGCATGTTAAGTTTAATCTCTTGGATGTCTGCTCCTTGAGGTTGTCTATATAATTCCTGTAAATGTAGCTGCTTTTTGAAGCAGTCCATCAAGTGCATTTGAGATTATCTTGACTGAGAGATTCTATAGATGTGAAAGAGATAATAAAGATTATAAAGCAGCTGAGTAAAACTGTATTGCCATAAATGGTTTTAATTTATATATAAATCTTTTATCCCAAACTGCTTATTTTGTACATAAACCTACACACTCCTGGCAGCTGATGGGTGAAAATAAAGGTGCTTAAACAGCAATCAAATGAGAAAAGGGCATTTCACTGTTGCAGAGTTGGTATTATTTTATATTTCCATTTATTACACTTTTTTAAATGTATAAACCACAGATTTGAATTCTCAAAGTCTTCAGCTTGGATTTTGTGAGTAGTTTAAATCCTCTCACCTCTCTGCTCGTAACTGGTTTTTAAGAAAAAGAAAAGCTTTGTTTTAAAATGTTAAATTTTGACTGTATTAAATTCTGTTAGTACCCTTCCTTTTTAAGAAATAAAATGTATATTCCACTATGCTGAGATCCGGTAGTTTTGTTCTCTAGATGGCAGACTGTTTGCTGTACACCTCAACTGCCAGCATTGCACCTGCGATCTGCACAAAGCTGGTAGATGCTAAAGCAGCTGATCACCTTTTAGGATTAGGTTCTTGCTGTGCATTTCCCATATGTTAACTCTTAGGTGTGCTGGCAACAGGTATATGATCCCCCACTTCTGGTTTCTGGATTAATTGATTTCAAAGTCTTGCATTTGTCCTGTAGTGACTCCAGGTTGAGCTCTTTCAGGTAGGTAGGAGGAAAAATCCTAAGAACTAGGAGTCAGCCACAGACCCTTGGACCTCACATTGTCTGTTACTTTGGGGCTGCAACGAAATAATCAGAATTTAAGTTCTTTCATGAGAAGAATAAAGTTTAAATAAGTTTTGACCATGAGGGCAGCTTTCTCCATGCCTTTCCATTTTCTTACTAAACCTTGGTTGTGTTGTTTCAAAGAGCTGACAGGTGAAGACCAACCCAGTAAGAAATGTATATCTTCTATATATTCATTGCATGTTAGTGAAAAAGAGAGCTTCCAGAGAAGGCTGTGTTCACTTTCTTTTGCTCCTTACGGTCTGTGATACTTCTGAGCCACATGCTCCCAAGGAAAACAAGGTCACTGGTGTTTCAGTTTCTCTGAAGTATTTTAGCCTATCTAGAAATTGTAGTAAGACAGATTTTGTTGTGGTTCTTTGCTTTTGTAAAAGGTATATTATATAATGAGTGATGTGAGTGCAAGGAAATGAAACTGAACAGGAAGAAGGGGGACAATGGGATTTCTCATCTGACGCTGCAGGTTGGGCTTTCCTACAGGGACAGTGACCATTTTATGACACTTGAGGAAGAAGTATCTAGGCCAGGCGGTAGAAGATCTGTGAAGACCAAGTTGGCATCATATCAGCAGTATAATTCTGAAACATAGGTATAAAGATGAGTACCTGCAACCTACCTTAGTGGATAAAGAATGAAGTCATATGGTTTGGCAGAAGGAAGAAATTAAGTGTCAATTAGTTGGGTGTTTTTTCTCTGGCTACCTTCCAAAGCCATGATGAATGTCCAGGCTATCTGTATGAAAGCTAAAAACCTATCTCTTTAGAGAGAGAGGCCTAACTTACCTACTGAAGATCAGGAGCTTCACACAGCTGAAACGAGGAACTGAAGTAGCAACCGAGTGGATACAAGGATGTATCCTGGTGTTATGTGGCCTTAAAGCAGAATGACTGGAAGGTATTTGATATCTTTTCCCTGTTGTGGTGGCATCTGGTAGCAGCACCGATGTTCATTATGCAGTGCCTTCTTTTCAGGGAGCTTGTGTATTCTTTTGGGTGGGTGTCAAGCAAGTTTATAAATGTGCTAACTCTGCACATTGTATTGCTAGTTCCCTTCAGGAAAATCTGCAGCCATTGGGGATCTGGGAGATGGCAGTGGAAAAAATGGCAATCTCTTACTCAACCTCCTTCCTGTTGTGTGCTGGGGGGATCTGCTGACCTCAGAACTTCAAATGCATCTCTAGTCATGTTTTGCTCCTCTTGGCTACACCGGATGCACAAAAGAGCAGAGAAGGGATCTGTCAGCTGTTTGATTTGTAGTGCTGTAGCAGCAACTGGAATGCCTTGGTTGAGAAATGAGCAAGAGGTGATTCCACCAAGCTCGTCTGGGTTTTTGCTTGCTGCTGGTTGTGGTTGTTGGTTAGACATGACCACTGGGAAAACACTTCCAAGTGTCTTATGTGTCTTTCAAGTGATACAATTCCCTTACAGTTGGGAAGATGGTTGGGCTTTGAAAGGCTAAATCTGTGGGGTGACCAGGCTGCAAAAGTGGTTTTAGCTTCCACTTGCCCCTGAATTCCCCTTCAGGCATCACATGGCATCGTATCCTTGTGTGCCTGTTCAAGCAAGAAGGGATGGAGACAAGCGGAGAGCAGGCTAACGCCTTCTCTGCTGACATACAAGGCTGGGAGGCAGTGGGACCTGCAACAGGCTGGGAGTCGTGGCTTGTGGATGTGGGTGAAATATGGCCAGGGACCTTGTGTACGAAGCAGACTCCCCGTCCACCGTGACACTAGAGCCCCTCTCCTGCCTGGGAAGTGGGGGACCCAGGGGCTAGAGAGCAAGAGTCTGTCTTCTGCCCTGCCTCCATTGCTCAGCCTGTGATGCTGGGAGGGATGTGCTGTGCACATCAGACCTGAGCAGGCTGCTGAGGAGTGAAGGCAATGGAAGGAAAGTGTGAGCAAAGTGACCGGAAGGGAATCGGGCCAGAGGTTGGCAGCATAGGTATGATGGGCTTGCGGGTGGGCGTGTGGGGTGTCCCTGGGGAACAATTGCAAAAGGCCAGTGTGGGACCAGCATTCCTCCCCTCTGGGAAGGGGGGGAGGCAGACAAGGCAGGCTCATGAGGTAGCTAGGTGGAGTACAGCAGCAAGGTGGTGGCAGTATTCCAGCAGTGGCAAGAGGTGAGTTCATGTACCTTACCCCTTCTTGTGCTCGCTCAAATCTAGCTCTTGAATGCTTTAATCCTGAAATGTGCTTCCAGGTTGTGAGAGCAGGTTCTGCACCTCACCCTTGCATCAACCCTGGCGCAGCAAGCCTTGGAGCCTGATCCCTGTGCCTGCTCCATGGTGGCTCTGCAGTGTCAGTGGGTACTGCCCTGCTCCAGCTTTCCTGCTGTGAACACACCCTGGGCTGCAGTACTTCTTGACCCACTCATGCTTGCAAAGGTTGCCTATGGTTCCCAAACAGCAGCTGCTGCAGCCAGCTTCACTCTGTCATCAGTCAGCAGTGCCTTCATTTTATCCTGCTGGCTGCTTTTTTGCTCCTAAGGCTCCTCACGCTATCTGTAAACATGAAATACAGAATTCGAGGAGAAGTAGCCTCCTCAGGTTGTCCTAGGTTCACACACTGCCTCAGTCCAACAGCAGTGGTTTCTCCGGCTGAGGACGCTGCTGCAGCCCAGGAAAAGGTGACATTAGAAAAGTCCTTCTCATCCTAAAGATGCTGTCACATCTGCTCGCTGCCTGGTGTAGCACAAGCCCCATCAGAATCCGTGAGATGGGGACAATTGCAAAGCACGCTCCTTTGGGTGAAGAAATTTTTCATAGTATCCAATATAAATTTCCCCTTGAGGCCATTTCCTCTTAACCCATCACTCGTTACTTGGAAAATGAGACCAGACACATCCTTTCTCCATCCTCCTTGCAGGAAGCTGTAGAGAGCCATAGGGTCCCCCCTGAGCCTTCTCTTCTCCAGACTAAACCCCTCCCAGGTTCCACAGCCGTTCCCCATCACATTTGTGCTCCAGACCCTTCATCAGCTTCACTGGACCCGCTCCAGCACCTCAATCTTTCTCTTGTAGTGCGGGGCTCAGAACCGAGCACAGGATTTGAGGTGCAGCCTCACCAGTGCCCAGCACAGGGGGATGATCACTGCCCCTGGCCCTGCTGCCACACTATTGCTGGTACAGGACAGGATGCTGTTGGCCGCCTTGGCCGCTTGGGTACAAGCTGGCTCATGGTCAGCTCCATCAATCTGTACCCCCAAGTCCTTTTCCATAAGCAGCTTTCCAGCCTGGACCATTACATGGGCTTGTTGTGACNCTCCATCAGGCAGCACCCCCATGTCCTCTTCCACCAGCACCTTCCCATCCTGGACCGTTGCCTGGGTGGTTGTGCCCAGCCTCGGCCCGGCCCGGCCCGGCCCGGCCCGGCCCGTTCGCAGCGCCCCAAATGGCGGCCGGCCCGCGCCGTTTCAGCGGCGGCCGCGAGGTGGCGCTACGGCAGCGCGAACCGCAGCCCGCGGCCGCAGGAGCAGCGCCCTCCCGGTGCCGGGCTGCCCCGCCGAGCGCCCGGGCCGCGGCAGGGACCCGCGCACACCGACGGGCTTGGGTGTCACACAGGCACCGGCTGGGAGTAACCCGGAACTGATCTGGAGGAGGCAGCCTTACCCTGTGAGGGACCTGCTGTGCTCTGGCTGCTCTCCGCAGCCTGCGGAACCGAGCCCACCGCAGCCCGAATCCAGGCTCCCGCTCCAGGACAGCGCTGCCCAGCTGCCCCTGGCACGGAGGAGGACGTGGAGCAGGCAAAAATAGCCGGTCACGCGGCTGGGAGCTTGTCATGGTGATGTGGTAACGCAGGCTCCGTGCCACATGGAAACGTGGCCCTGGGTCCTTTGCCTCCCGTCCTTCTGACCCGCACGCAGGGCAGCATACGGGACGTGTAAGGACCATCCAGAGAACGTCCTAACAGCCTCCTTTCGCTGCCTCCACAGAAGCCTAAAGATGGGAACACAGCAGAGGGAGCAAGTGGAAGAGAGCAGAAGTGCCTCTAGCTCCTGCACCAAGGAGAATGAAGCTGAGGTGTGCTGCTCCCCACAGTGAACAGCAGCTCACGCTCCCCAAGGCTGCCCCAGCGCACCAAGCCCAAGGGAAATGCCTTCCTGGCCCTAGAGCTGGCTTTGTCTTTCTTGAGCCTGTGAGCAAGGCAAGCCAGCACACCCTGAGCATGACTAAGAGCAGCAGGGCTTGCCACGTACCTGCTGGCTGCGTCAGCCCAACCCTGTGGCTAGCCCTGGCCACAGAGCTTACAGAGACGAAGGCAATGGGAGACTTTCCTGAAAGTCCAGAAGGAAAAGAGGTGACCACTTCCTTGCCTCTTCAAAGATCCAGGAGGGCCCTGAAGCAGATTCGTAACGTGTAACCTAAAGAGGATGCAACACACTGAGGTTTCAGCTCTGTACCAGTCCTCCTGGGGACCAGCTTGGCGACAGGATTGCAAGCTTTATTTCAGGCATGTGTATGGCTCTTTATGGGTACCCTCCTCTCCTGCCATGCAGTGAGTACCACCCGGCTGGATCTCTTACCAAATTCGACTGCTTCTGCCCACCTTCCAGCCCAACAGGCTGTCACACAAGTTGATACCGTGGCTGGCTAGGAACTTCTTTCTGATTTCAAGTCTAAATATATTTCTGATCCAGATGAGCTCCTACGAGAACAAACTGGACTCTTGCCCCAGCATACATTCATGGCATATGGGTCCTGTCCCTCCTCGGCAGCTCAAACAAGCAGCACACTCACAATGGCCACTCAAGAGCCTGCTCTGTACCTGCTGCAGGGCAGCTCTGTCCTTCCTGAAGAGCAGCACTTACAGTGCTGGGTGAAGCAGAACCTTGTACTTGCCGGTCTCTCTGGACAATTCTTTGATGGGCATGTCCTTGAACTGAGTGTCTTTATTCAGACCCAAAGGGGCAGCCCATGGGCAGCACCCACCCACTGCCTGCCTTCTTCCATCGCTCAAGCCTGAGGGCCGCCTGTCTTACAGCATTGTGAGGCAAAACACTGCCAGTTTTGGCAACTCTTCTTTTCCGGTGACCAACACCACCTCTCTCTCCTTCTCACCCTCCTTGCCTGTCCCCTGCCAGTCCCTGTGCAGCGGTGTTCAAGGGGAAATGAGACGTTATGCTGTCCCCTGCTCCGGACCGTGTGTCTCTTGCGCTCGCTCTGAGGGACAAGGTGATGCTGGGGTATTGCATTTCCACAGAAGGTAGGGGTTTTTTCCCCTTCCACTCTGCTCTGAGGAACTGTGATAACCCTGTGGCTCAGGGAGGAAGGAATGACCTTTCTAAAGTTACAGGGAGAGGCTGTGGGGCGGAAAGTGCAAGCAGGGCCATGAGAGGTGAAGGAGAGGCTGTCAGGAGACTGTTAATGGGTAAGGAGGGCTAGAAGAGGACATGTCCTCCAGGTATCCCAGCCCCAGTCCAAGGTGCTGCATGCCCCTCTTTGGCAGTACAAAGCATTGCTCAGCACCACTTTAGTCCAGCCCAGCAGTACCAGTTGCCCCACGGGCTGGACATCTGCACAGTGGGGAAGAAGGAAGGAGGGGTGAGGTTTAAAAATAGTCCCCTTCTCATTTCTGTAGCTGTCATTCGTGGTGTGTAAGCGAGCCCGAGGCCTCCCTGCTCCCATCCACACTGTGCTTTACATAATGGGAGATAGGCAGGCATCGCTTCGGGATGGAAACAGCCAGGGACGTGACATTCACGCTGCGCTGCCAAAGCCCATGGGCAGCTCCCGGGTGTCCAGGCCCTGGAAACAGCCTGCATGCTGGGGAGGAGGCGAGGGCAGCAGGGGCAGCCCGAGGGCACAGGCTGGCCCTGTGGTGGAAAGGCAGGCAGGAGCTGCCAAGTGCTGCGGTGCAAAGGGCTGTGGGGAGGGCTGCAAAGTGCCACAATAGGTCATATGGGGTTTGTCAGAGGGGAAGATGTGACCACAGGGAGAGGAGGAGGAAGGGTGCAGGGATGACACTGGTTGGTGCAGAGCAGCTGCCAGGGGTTAGAAACTGGGAAGGGGAGAGCATGGGAGGAATGGTCTGGGGAGCAAGGGGAGTGAGAAGCAGTACAGGGAAGGACAGTACTGAGAGGAGCTGGTGTGAGGGGGCTGAGTGGATGGGGAGGGCTTTGGGAGGGTGGCAGGGTGAGAAGGGTGGTGCTGGGGTTGGTGGGAGCTGGGGAAATGGAGGAGGATTCAGGAGACCGAGGAAAAGGTGAAGGTCCATTGGAGCCATTGCACTGCCTATCCTTGCCTGCCTGCTGGGTGCTATAGGCCAAACATTGCAAAGGGCAAAAGAACGCTCCACATCTGCCCATGTCAGCCACGCTGGGCTCGGGCCCTGCTCCCACTTGCCTGTTCCCTACCGCCCCAAGGTCCAGCTCCAAAACCTGCTGACTCAGGAAAATTCCAGAGATGAGGGTCTGCGTGTGTGTTGGCAGGTCAGAAGGACAGAGCTGGAAAAGGATGGGGACACCAGGCTCAGCCTATCTCATCTAGGAACAGTTCCACCCCTCCCACCTTCTGGCCAGGAACTGAGCCATATGCCTGCTCGCTGTAGGATCCTGTCTTCTTCCAAAGATCACTGGCTTTCACGCTTTATATGCCAGCAGCCAGACTGCCTTGGGATAGGCATGAGTCACTGCGGTTATTTAAAGTGTGCCTTCTGAGCACTACCCACGTGCCTGCGCTGGCGCAGGCTGACAAGGGAAGCACAGTCGGACCCCAGAGCTCACACACAGAGGGATGGACACTGAAAGAAACTGGTACCTGGTCAGCTTCTCCCAGAGCGAAGGGAAACCTTGGTATTCGTCAGCACACACACACACACACACACACAGAGAGGGGAGAGCAATGCAGCTCATCCCAGGCTCAAACAGTGTTGAGCTATTTCCATAACCACAAACCAGCTGTGCTTTACAGGAGGTGACTGTGTTGTTCCCCTGAGGCTCAGCAGGCCTGGGGCTGGTTTGGAACCATTCAGCCACCCGCTGCACAGGAGGCATGACCTGGAGCTGCTGGGATGGTGCTTGTGTTCTGCTGGTGCTGGAGCAGGGACCAGAGTCCAACCCTCAGGCAGCTATGAACTTCTAAATGTTGGGGAAATGGATGTCCTAGCTGGTAAATATTTATGGCATATTCTAACTACTCCCTGCTGGTTTCCATTAGGACTGACACCCCAGAGTAATGAGTAAGTCCTGGTGCATGTCCTCCCTGGCTCTGCATCACTCAACCAGACCCGCTGTGAAGCCACTGGCCTATGAATGAGTCCAGGCTTGGGGAAGCTCATTCTCCCCCTGCATCCCTCTGGCACCAGCTGAGGTCCTGGGCACACATTGTGCTTAGGCTGAGGGTCACCACAGCCACCCCATCCTGCCCTGCTGAGGAGAGGCAGTAACGATCACCAGCCCTTTGCCTTGTGCCCTGGCAGAGGTTTGAGGAGCTGCTGCTGGCCAAGCTGAGACAAGACAGGGTGTATGGAAAAGGAGGCATCACTGGTGAGCGTGACATCTGCATTGGCAGTCAGCGTGAGGAGCTGATCGAGCAGAGCAGTTCTGTGGGGCCATCACGTGCAGGCCAGCTAGATGGAAGATCCCAGCTCTGCTTCCTCACCAAAGCAATTTCTTCTGGCTCAGAGCAGGGGAAGTGCATGTGATCTCCCAACCTGAGGCAGTAAAAGCACAGGGCTGCTCTCACCGGTTGCAGGGCACTGAGCTGCCAGATGCATCCAAACGTCCCTGTTCTTTGGGCTGAGGCAGCCCTTCTCCAGATCCTGGCTGCTTTTGCTGCTTCTTGTGCATTAAAGACCCTCTCAAGGAGGGTCTTTACCCAGGGGCGCAATGCCTCCTTGAGCTTGCACAAGATCACTTTTCTCTCCTGTCACATACGTCATTCAGCTTCAAAGCATCACAAAAGGTATTAAGGAAGGTATTTGTGCTAAGTGCTCATTAAGCATTTGCAGCTACAGCCAGGCTCATCTTTTCCAAGACAGCAACAGCAACTGTGGGAACTATTGTCCTCTCCATGCCCAGCTCCTTCCTGCCTCCCTTCTCTGGCCTGTTGGAAGGCTGCTGTCCCTCTTCCATCTCTCCCATTGTGTTATTCCTTGATTTCCCTCTCCCTCCATCTCATTTGCTTTCTGCACTTAAATTTTCTCTTGGCTAGACTTTGATCTTTCATTTCTTTTGCTCCTTTTCCCTCTCCCTCCCCCCCCCTACTGCCTCATCGCTCTTCCCCTTCCATTCACAAGTCAGCAGTGGCCGCTGTCCAAAGCAGTGCTGGAGCTGTCAATAAGAGAGACCTCCAACTCCTACAAACTGTATTACAGCCCCAGACACCATTCCTACCCGAGACCGTGGGCTCCAGGCCCATCTGCAGCTCACACCTCTCTCAGCTAAGAAAGCCCTTCTCCTACACAGCTCCACTACATTAGACCTCCATGCCTTGTTGCTACAGCTGTAAAAGCAGGGACTGACACAGCAGGGGAGGGATCGTAGCTGCTAAAACATGTGCTTTGTGCACTAGCTCCCCTGTTGATCTGTACCAAGCCCACAGAGGCTGATGTTTATTGCCTGTCTTCTCTCTGCTGCATGAAGTCCATGTGCCGCAGGACCTTGCACAACCTGGGACCCCCGCTGCAGTGATGGGACTGCTCAAGTGGCTTTGTAGGGTCCCCTGTGTGCCTGGCCTGACCCCCAGCTAACAAGCATCAAACTGTTCTTTCAGGTCTCTCCCTTCACTATGAAGTAATTTCTTCATCATCTTCATTAGGGGATTTGGAGAGGGCTTAGGGCAGAGATCAACAGTTGCAGAATTACATAGGGCATGAGGTATTTACGTGAGGGCTTTGGGATTCTGCTTCCCATTGATGATGATAGTGTCACCCAGAGCTACAAGCCTGTTTGCAAGCTGAGACATCTTGGGCCTGCCTGGTATTAGGCCAGAGAAATGCTGATTGCTGGGAATGGCACCAAGCACTTTGAAGCTGGGTCTGCTCTTGGCGGATGGCTCAGAGCCGATGCCTGGGATGGGTGGTGGGTAGCCTGGAGCTGCTTTCAGGTGGGATGATAGCCTGATACCTTGACAACAATGTCTGGTGAATTAAGTCCTGTGGTATTTCTGTAATAGCAGAGCTGTGGATTGCAGCTTCCCAGCTAAATTGCACTTGAGTAATGCTCTCATGACTTTACTATCTCCCCACCATTTTAATTAGTCATTTCTGTCTTCCCCACTGTGACACGGTATTAGCACAAAATTATTGTTATTAGTACGAAATGGCTGCCCTGTCACGCAGCTCCCTGCACCATGGGGCTGTACTGCAGCAGCAGCGGGGGGTCTTGAAGGTGTTTTTGGAGTCACTGGGGGGAAAAAACATCAACATAGAGGACACAGACCCAAGGGCAGATCTTTTGACCCCTTTTCTGTGTGGTTAGGGGCTCACACCCAAGGGCTGTAATGCTCCCACTTGAAGTCAAGCCTAAGATTGAGCACAACAGAATCAGAAGTAGGCCTGGGGGAAGGACAGTGACAAAAAGAGCTAGAGGTGGAAAAGATTCCGAGGGTCCGTGTATCCGTGAGCCCTCTGTGTGCATAAGCAAGCCAGAGCTGCATCTGTACTCCTGCTTTGTGCAGAGCACCGCAGGAGCAGTTTGTACTCGTAGATAACACAGCATGGTGATCACAAAAACCTGCCTCCCTTTTGGCTTGAGCAATTAGCCCGTACTCAATGTTTCCATTAGTAAGTGAGCTGAACGATGGCATTGGGTAGTTTGACATAATCCTGTTTGCCTACAAAGGACGTACAAACTCCTGCTTCTGTAAGCACAGCGGGAGTCAAACTGCATCAACGGCTTCTTTGCTTGTAGCTCTAAGCCTCTTTTTAACCAGTTCTTCAACCTGCTTGGAAAAGCCTCCTCCTGCTCTTGCTGCATGTCACATTGCACACTCTTCACTGCACTCCCTGTGTACTTCCATAAAGCTTCCATTGCCACTCTTCAGCCTCTCCTGTCCCAGCTTCTCTCCATAACTTTGCTTTGGGATCAGTAGTTACCAAGTGCCTCAGGCCATTTGTGGTCGACGCACAGTGCAGGAATTTGGTAAGACAAGCCTGTCTTCCATCAGGCAATTACATTTATGCCCTCGTACCACCATATTGCTTCAACATGTGTGGTGTGTCAAAGCCACATCGCCACTTTGTTTCTGTTTCTGGGGTTTAATGAGTTTTCCTCCTCTGTAAACCATGGGGACAGTCCCTCCGGCAATCCTAACCTAATTCTGGCCATCCTGGGAGGGGCGGCAGAGCCCAAGGTGGCTGCAGCACAGCTTCAAAGGCTGAAGGGGTTTGGAGACTTCTGCAAAGTAACAAGTAAGAAGAATCCACCTTGCAAACCCCATAGTCCCAGCTGGTCAGCAGAGACTAGTCTCACCAGGCTGGTCAGAACAAGCTCCCGTCATCTCCATCCGTGCTTCTGCAACTCTCGCATCTGCCACCTTCTCTGCCATTAGCTCTTGGGCCCTCGCCAAGGGCTGTGGCAACACCTGAAGTGCTAACTGTGCTATGGCAGCAGCACTGGCACGCTGGGACACCTCTGCCAGCCAAGCCGACTGCTCCAAGATGCACCAGCCTGCAGCTGGCACCCACTGCACTTGAGGCCCCTGCACTACAGTGCGGCGATGGGCTCCCACTGCCACGTGCCCTGCAGGTCTGTTTGCCAGTGCTGTTCCTCTGCATGGAGGGCAGCTGTTTCCATGGCAGGGAATGTGTGGGAAGTGGAGGTGCTGCAGGAGGGGTGGGGTGGGAAAGGAATCAGACAATCACAGGTGAATGGCAAAGGGGAGATTGGTCCAGCAGGAGGAAAAGGTACTGTGGGAAGAGATGTGTGCAGGATTCTCCTTGCACTCTACTACTGGCTGCTGTCTGCTCCCAGGCTCAGGACATAGCATTTAGGGAAAATACTGTTTTGGAGAAAGGAAGATAGAGAAACGAGGGAGAAGAGGCTGGGGCTCTAGAGAAGGATGCTACCAAAGTTTTCTAGGTGAATGGATGAGCTCCCACCTGGGGAACAACAGCACCCATGGTAACATTAGCTGATATCATAGCCAAAAGGCTGGGAAATGCTTCCACACTCTCGGGGTCTTCGTATAGGCTCTGGCAGCAGGTGTCTGCAATGCCAAACATTCTGGAGATGCAGCTGCATCTGTTCATCCTCCTTTCTAGTCTGCTTGGTGAAGAGCACTCGGAAGGAAGAGCAGACAAACTCAGCTGCAGGCCAGCGTGAGTGTTTGGCTCCCAGAGTCCAACCTGTTTGCGTGGCAAGGTGTGAAGAAGCCAGCATTCACCCAGCACCAGCAAATGCTTTGTCAGGGCAGGCTCCAGGCAGCAGCAAAGCCAGCTGTGCCCCTGGGCTGGAAGTGGAGAGCCATGGCCCCGCAGCCTGCTTTGCCGGTGGCAGAGCCTGGAGAGCCAGCCACTGCCACCACAAGGTGAGTAACATCCTGCCAAGGGACAATTACCTCCTGGAGGAAACGTGGCTCCCGCCAGGAGCAGCAGCTCCTAATTGCCCCACCAATATCTTCAGGTGAAGAAGAGTGCGGCCAATAGCCTCGCCAGGCACGGGAGGAGAGGAAGAGCTCTCTGTGCTTTTGGCACAACCTCCCTTTTCTGCCTGCAGACCTTGCAGGGAGAGGGGCTGAAATCAACAACAGTGAAGTAAATGGGGTTCCCTTGCTAATTGTACCTTCCTCAACAGAGCTGCAGCACCAAAAAATACCTGTGGAGTGGTTGGTATTTTGGTGAGATCATCGCCAGCTCCCTGTACCCAATTCTGTCGCAGTCAACAAGGGTGGATCTCATTGGTGGGGTTTTTCAACCAGGCCAACACGGTGACCTCCCTGCCTTTACCTCCCTGGCTGTGGAAGCCAAAAGACACCTTCAGCCATTTGCAGGAAGCTTTTGCACGCCATTGAGGGGCTTCTCCAGTGGGGTGCAGTGGTCTTGCTTTTGTGGCAGGCTCATGGCCACGGGCAGCTCCCAGCAGCTTGTGCAGCCCTACTTGGGCAGAGCAGCTCTGGGGAAGGCCCTTGCGCAACTTTTCAGGATGCTCCAGGTATGTTAAAGGCAGAAGTCCAACCCTAACCAGTTCTGGACTATGAAGCTCTACTGGCCAGGCAAGGGAAGGGTCAGCACACAGTTACTGACACAGACCTCCACTTCCTAGTGGTGCTTTCTGGATTACTCTTGCGGTCCCCAGGCAACCTCGTTCAACCAGTTCATCCCGCTGCCAGGAACACTTCCTCACAGGGGGCAGAGATCAGGCCTGTGCTGCTCAAAACCCCATGGGTCCCCACAGCAGCCCTTAGCACCTCAGAGGAGTCCCACACTCAGAGGAGTCAACGCTTCAGTCTCAGGAACCCTGTGCTGTAAAACACTGGGGCCGAGGTTGAACGGACTTGAGTCATTTTGGAGCATTTTGTGGTGCACATTTGGAAAGCTGCAGTTTTCTCTTGAAAATACAAAGTCCTCAAATCTGAGCTATGATGTTGTCTGTGCTGGATGTCTGAATGACAAAGAGATGTGCTCACTGGCTTCCTCCTGCGGTAAATAATGGTCTAATATGACTTTGATGGAGTACCTGCTTCTTAGGTACTGTATTATTCTCTACTAATGTGCACTGGCTTGTCAAAAAGTTCCCAGAACAAGTATCTCCATGGAGGAAAATAATGTATTTCAAAGAGCACTGTGTCTTGGAGAAAGGAGTATCTCCAAGATTCAAACTAAAGCCTCATCAGAATAAAATAAGCATTCTTAGCTGGCTTGGTATCAACCGGTTAGTCTCAATGGCCAGGTTTCTAGTTTGAAGAACCAAGTGAGGTCTCTTTTGCAAGGTCCTATACACTTGATCCATGCTGTGATTTATAATCTGCAATAAAGGATGGTTTCTTTGGTTTTTTTTCCGAAATCAGCCATTTGTGGTTCCTTCCCTGTGATGGATTATAGAGTTCAACACCCTGTCCAACAGCAACTGTTTGTGCAGCGAGACTGCTCTCCTTGGCAGCACTGGGCACCTTCAGCTCTGCCTCAGAGCATCACAGCCCACCTGCGCCCTTTCTGGGTTTATTTTGTTGGATCCTATTTTTGTCCGAGTCTGTCAAGCCCTCTCCCTTCCTCGGTGGAGGCCGGCAATGGCGTGGCTGCAAGGGATAAGCTGTCCTGCCTGGCGTGTCTCCATCCCTCCCCTCTGCACCATCTCCTGCCCCATTGGGAGCAGCTGCTGGTGCTCCGCTGGTGGGATCAGCGGGGGAGCCCAATGGGTGCCAACCACTCGTGCTCCCCATGAGCAGGAGGAGCCGCCCGAGCCTCGGCGCCTCCACGTCTGTGCTGTCGGCAATGGCAGCTCGGTGACTCACGGGCACCCTGCGGGAGCTGGCAGTGTCCCCAGAGGGGAACCACCTCGTTGGGAGCAGCCCAGAGGCAGTGAGGATAATCCCACGTGTGAGGGTGGCCGGCAGGGAGGCAGGCAGGTTGGGAGGGAGCCTGTGTGGCTGCTGCCCATGCTGGGTCACACACACTGGTCCATCAGTGGTGAAGGCAGGAGTTCCACCTGCCCTCGCCTCCCTGAAGAGTGTAAACACCTCGATGTCCCCAGGGTGCTGTCCTACTTCTCTCTCCTCCTCAGTCCTTCCCTGGCTCGTGTTCATGTCTTCCAGGCACTTCTGCTGCTCCTTCCATAGAGTCACAGAACGGTTTGGGTGGGAAGGGACCTTAAAGCTCACCCAGTTCCAATCCCCTGCCATAGGGAGGGACACCTTCCACCAGACCAGGTTGCTCCAAGCTCCTGTGTCCAACCTGGCCTTGAACACTGCCAGGGATGGGGCAGCCACAGCTCCTCTGGGCACCCTGTGCCAGTGCCTCAACACCATCACAGGGAAGAACTTCTGCCTAAGAGCTCAGCTCAGTCTCCCCTCTTTCATGTTATGCAGGGACAGGACGTGACCTGGGTAATTTTGGAAAGGCACCTGGAGGCCTGCTGAGATATTGCTCAGGCCTCTGCAGGAGCCACGGGCATGTGCTGACACTGAACCTCCCCACAGGAACATCAGCAAGCACAAAGAGCCTGCTGCTGAGGAAAGCATTACTTGGTCCTTGCATGAGTTTGCTAAGCTCTGCAACTGAGACCCATGAAAGAAGCATTTCCTGCTGCAGCCGCATCACCCATTGCCCTCCCTGCACATCACCTTACGTGGATCATTTTGAGCTTGGTGTTCCTGTTTTTCCCTGATGCAAGCCCCAGCTGCACCTTTCGAGGGCAGCTTCTGGCTGATTCACTTGAAGGAAAACCTGGTGGAAACACCCTGCCAAGGGGCAGGGACATGCTCCCTCCTGCGGGTCTGCTTCCTTCAGCACTCAGCCTGCCCCAGGCAAACAGAAGTAAGCAAAACCCCCTCCTCAACCAGGTCATGGTAACTGCAGAATAACACAAGGACCACACTTGCCTCCTTGGCATTAGGGGAAGAGAGTGAGGTCCCCCTTGCTACACCTACACCATCCCTCCTCAAGCAAAGAACCTTGAACCCTCTTGGCAGAGGTCTCTTCCTAACCTGCTGCCCTGCCTCTGACAGCTTCTTGCTGGCCTGGTGAAGCCTGCATCCCTCCCTGGCACACATGCATACCGTGCTGGAGTCACTTTTGCCACTAGCAATAGCCACACTCAAACTGGTCCTTCATGGCTTCAAAAGCACCCTGCATGCCAGGCGCCCTTCGTCCTTCACCTAGGGCTTGGGGGGGAGAGCTCTGTTCTTCAGCAGCTTTGTTGAAAGCAGACCAGGTTTCTGGAGGTGACGATGCAGGTGGCAGCAGGGGGAACGGTGGAAGAAGAGCTCTTGGAAGTGTGCTCCTGGCTGTGCTGGAATTGGACCCTGGCCATAGCAACCAAAGGAAAAGCACCAGGTTTGGGAGGCAGCAAACCAGCCTTGGCCTCTGGGCTGCTGCCTGCGCCCTGGCTGGGGACACACACGGGGTGGAAGGGCCCTCTGTGACCGTGGCACCAGCCTCGATCCTCGCACCCACCGGGGCCGTGGGGAGCGCTGAGGCCGCAGCCACGTGAGTGGGAGCAGCTGGCGTTGGCAGGAGCCCTCCTCGGGAATGCCAAGGACTCAGCAGGTCCCAGCCGTGTTCTTGCACCTCTCGGTGCTGGCATGTCGGCAAGTGCCAGCACAGGGGAGGCACCCGCTGTCGGCGGTGCCTGTGCCATGTGTTCCATCCCAACAACCCCAAGCCTGCAGCAGGCTCTGGGGCAGTGGGAGATGCTCTCCTGCCGGAACAATCTTGGGCTGTTTGGCTGGGCCCGGATTGGAAACGCAGTGCAGGGCATGGCTGCCTTACAGCCGGCTTTCCCTGCTTGCATAACGTTTTCCCCTGGGTGCCAACCCCCTCCCTCTCCCAGAACAGTCCGATGCCTGTCAGAAGCTGCTGCTGTCACAGGCTGAAAAGCCCAAGGCTAAAGCATGGCATTTTCTCCCAGAGCTGTCTCCTCCTTTCAGATGGGAGCCCGCCCGCTGGGTGACTCAAGCTGCACATTTCCTTCTTAACAACGGAGTCCCCTGTGACGAGTGTCTAAACACCACCCGCACGCCCCTCGCTTCGGAGGTTCCAGGAGACAAGCCCCATCTCGTCACTGTGCTTTGCTGCAGCACCCAACCTGGGGACCGACCCAGCCACTGACAAGCACCCAGCAAATACTCCCACACCCAGGCACCACCTGACACGGGGCTCCAGCATCTCCTTCCCTCCCTGGAGGCTGATGGAGGGCAGAACCCCATCCCAACACATGGCTTCGAGACGGGTGTTTCACCTCCCCACACCCTTCAGGCTGCAGGGGCAAATACCTTGGACAGGCATGAGACTATCCTAAGGCTTTTCCCTAATCCCTGCCCGGGCTGCACAGCTATCAGCTATAAACCAACTTCAGGCCCTATCACCCGGCCGTACTTGTGCCCAAAAAGGGAAAGGCTCCATGCCTCCCTGCGTCACAGCCGAGCAGATGCAGGGCAAGGATCAGGAAGGCACATGCTGGCCCTCGGTTTTCCATTCCCAGCAGCATGTATAAGGGCAGGCGCTGGTGCACACTGGAGATAAATGATTGCAAGGGGTTTGAGGCACAAAGGGGAAAAAATAGTTCTGTTGCTTAGCAGAGGGTGACAGTCACGCGGCGCGCAGCAAGCGCGAGCAGCGGCTTGCCAAGCCAAGGGCAGAGCAACGTGAGCTCTTCCAGAACACATTCCGGCCCGAGGGGCTGAGGGGCCACAGGTGAGGACGCTGGTGGGACCTGCCCACGGATACTGGCTCCACGTTTGGTTGCCTCAAGTACATCCAGAGCTGCAAGGCCCCTCTGGAGCTGGAGCAGCTGGGACCCACAGTCATGGGGCACCCATGGGTTTGACAGGCACCTCAGCATCCTCAGCACAGAGGGGCTATCTCACCTCCTGCCACCATGGAGAAGTGCCCTCTGCCAGAAATTACAACTAAAGCTAAGCAACGAGGTGAGAAAGAGGAACAAGATCAGACCTGCATCATCACTGCTTATTCTCCTGTCCAACCTCAAGCCTGCTCTGCTACAAGGAGTCACTGTATCTACAGTGACAGGCATACACAGCGGGAGGATACGGCCTGCACTCACCTTCAGGCTTTCTCTGCTTCCTAAGCCTCCCCAGATAAACCCCAAACTGTTTTGCAGAGGAGAGAGATGCCACAACCAGCAGCCCCTCTGCAGAAACCACTGCTGAGAAAGGCTTCAGCTATCCTGTACAGCGACCAGCTCAGGCCCAGCCACCCCTGCTCAAGGAGCTGAATCACGGCAGGACCAGGCACACAGACACTGCTATTCCTGGCAGCACGAGGGCAGGGAGGCAGCTGCCCTCGAGGTCTTGCACAAGCCTGGCCATCACCAGGCTATTCCTGACCTCCATCCCTCACCCTGCCTGTGACGGGACACCACCAAGCACCACTCCCCCCAAGGGCAGCACAGAAGCAGAGGTGTTCCCTGCCCTCCAAGCGCGCACACACACCACAAAACAAGCGCTTATTATACCATGCTTTTAATACAAACTTAAAAAAATCTGGAACAATAGAAACTGTACAGATTTGATCAACCTTTGTGGTTTTTTTTTGTGGGTTTTTTTTCCTGTTTTGTTGTTTTTAACTAAATCTCTAGACACACCAATGTCCCCTTCCAAAATATTGCACAACATTCTGAATACAAAACTCTGATTGTATTCCTCCTTCTAAAGAAAAGAATAACAATAAAATAAAGAGAAAACCCAAAAGACAGCAACCCCCTGGGTGCCCCCGTGCAGCAGCCCCCTTCAGGGAGCAGAACCCCAAAAGCAGAGCACACAGAGAAACCCTCTGCTCAGACACAGGCAGGCTTCTGGCCTCTTCCACTCCTCCTCTCCCACAAGGCAACTGTGGATTCACTCCTCGGAGAGGGGCGGCAGGGAGAGGAGGGAGGCTGCGGGAGCGGGCAGAAGGGAATCTTCACCACTTCTTTTTTTTTTAAAGTTTTTTTCCTGAAAAAATATTTTTTTTCTCTCCTCTTTTTAAGAAAAAATCTCGAAAAGAAAAAAATTACAGTATTTTTTTCTTACCTTAGAAATATACATATATTATATAGACCTCTGACATCTTACAAATGTAGCAAATTATTCAATACAAACAGACTGCAACAAAAACAAACAGAAAAGATCACAAACCCATAAAAAATAAAAGTAAAAAAAAAAAAAGAAAATTGGTTTTTTTTTCTCTCTTCTCTTCCTAAGAAACCAGGGAAATTAGTGCAGGTTCTTAAAAAATAAACTCGAAGCTGAACGCCTACATCCAAGACTAGAAAAGCCCCTAAAAGGCCATTAGGTTTCCATCGCTGCCTGACGCTGGAGGAACACTTCTGAAGCACGCTTTTTTCCTTTCAAGATACAAAGAGGTTGGTCCCTCCTCTTCTTCCTCCTTCCGCTCACTCACACCACTGTGTTTTCAAGCAGGTAGAATACATGTGGCAGGGCAAAGCGGCATCAAAGCTTCACACACATAAGCAGGTGGACAGAGCTGGGGGGGGTGCTTTATCCCAACCTTTCCCTCCTCCTCCTGTGCTGGAGGAGAGCACGCTGTCTGGATGCGGGAACAGTGGGAGGAGGATGGGGTAGCAGTGGTGATGTCCATCAGTGGGGGGGGGTGGGGGTGTGTGTGTGTCAAAAGCCACAAGGAAACAAAAGGGAAACCCATCTGCTCGGCCATTCCTCAGCAACGTGTCCTGGTGTGGAAGCCCACAGAGGCTGGTTTTGGGGAAGCCACCCTCCCTGCCCACCCACATGTTGGTCATAGCTCCATGGCAATGGCCTGCTCGGGAAGAGAGGCAGGGACTGTGCTGTTCCCCAGTACCCAGCGAGGCACCAGGAGCTGGGAACTGTCCCTGCAGGGCTCTGGGCAGTGGAAGTCTCCCTGGGGCTCACTGGCAGCAGTAACTACAAGAGGGCTGGAGCGCTTTTGTCTCAGCTCGAAGGGAGGGAGAAGCCTGGGTTCAAGCCCACCTCCCCTGAAACAGGGATGTCTTGAAAGAGCACACGGGTTTGACAAACACAGGAGAAGTGGGCCTCAGTGCATGCTCCAGAGACATCACTGAAAGAAAACCAAACCTCAAGTTTGGAAGGCAGCAAAAAAAAAAAAAAAAAACCCCCCAACTTTTTCTTTAAACAAGCC